>CAEGAG010007736.1:0-10233 GCA_903067065.1 Brachyrhaphis terrabensis | reverse complement strand
ACGATCTATATGGAAACTTTTTTTAAATTATTATTCATAAAACACTAAAATCGGGGACTTTTCCGGGGACGGTTTCAACCGGGGACAGGTCCCCTAAAACGGGGACTGTCCCCGGAAATCGGGGACGTCTGGTCACCCTATATTAAGACATTTGCAAATCACTGTATGTATGTATGTATGTATGTATGTATGTATGTATGTATGTATGTATGTATGTATGTATGTATGTATGTATGTATGTACCTGTGGGATAATAAGGATGATGCTTCAAAACTTATAATATTATAAATAATATCATTTAAGGATAGAAATATGAGTGAGATAGTAAGTAGGATTTTTAATCTATTTGAATAAGATGACGTAAACTTTTTCCTTAACAACCACACCTGTTCATTAGCAACGTGCCTCAGGGTTAAGAAGTTCAGTTTGCTAGCAACGTTTGACTTTAGCATTAGCCGTAACTCTCTACTAGTCAAAGTGAACGTGAATTTTCCACCTTTCTAAAAGGAAAATAAAATTTTAAAGATACCCAAGAAAGTCTTAATTTCCACTGCGAAAGTCAGAGTTCGTCGACAAATCCCGAGTTTAGCTTAAGACATGTTTCTGTGGGAATTATAAAGAGGTCGTTGGAAAAGTTTCCACACAAATATTAAGAAAGGATTTCTCTTGCTGCTTTGTGTACTCTTTGGTTTAACCTTTGTTAATCGATCCTTGGCTCCACCTCCCCCTTCTCTTCCTCTAGTCGCGATTTATATCGAAAAGTCCTTATATGGAAGGAAACTTCCCAAATTCCTGAATGGGGGAGTGATCCATAGGGCCCACCCTGCATACCAGACGTGCAGCGGACGAGACGGATTGTCGCACTTTTCTGAGTCACAGGGGGAAAAGTTTTTTTTTAAAGCAGTGAAGATAGCAAGCTGATGGCATGACGTAATGCCGAAGGGTTCATCACGTCTAGCTTCAGATGGCATGCCAGGATACTGATGTCTGTAAACACATCAGCACTTTTAGACTCAAAAGTGCTATAGACTCAATAGTGCTGATGTGCTGTTAGTTTTTACATTTTTCAGACTTACCAGTTTACTAATCTGGGAATAAAAACATGTACATTTAAACTAGATAAATATAACAAATATAAATCACATCACAGCTTCATCCTCACTCCGTGGAAAAGATGGACGATCTTAAACTGGCCCCCAACAAAAGATAATAGTACATAGCTTTATCAGGCAGTAATCTCAAACTTAATTTCAGAGGACTTTACTCACTTGTAAACTCAGATAATAATAATAAATAATAATAATAAACAACTTGTGCTTCTCACAGTCTGTGTCTACTGATGGCATCTGGTCTGGTTTCTGACCTCACAGCAGCTGGAGCTTCTCTGTGTCTGTGTGGTCATGTTCCTGGTGATGTCATCCAGGTGTGCTCAGAGTTGACTCTGTCACAGGAAGGGAGGATCATTACTCATTTAGATATCTGCGTCAGACAGTATGTAAAGAGTTTAAATGATTAAGCAACCAAACTGAGTCTCAAAGGGCAAGCAGTGGTCATCAAAAGGTCAGACACACAGAGCTCATTTTTAATGGCTGTTTAGGATTTTTAAAAAATATTACATCTGGGGTCTTGATACATTATGTGACCTTTCAGATTAGTTCTTCCAACTAAATTCATATTACACTGAGCAATATCCGCTTACATAACACATTTTTGACACAAACTGGACTTTTTGCACACCCTTCTGGACATACTGGGTACATGTCCATAATAATGCATGACAAAAGAACAACCTCAGCACTCCGGCTTCTAACAGAAATGTAGCTTTGCAGAATTAGTGGTAAAATTCTTAAAAATGTATGAAAATGGATTTGGTTGCTAAATGCGTCATTTTACTAATCTTACAGAGGGATCTGCTCTGGTATTTAGGCTGATAAACACAGCCGGACAAAGGCAAAAGTGAACTAAGCAACTGCTTAGTGTCCCCCAGCGAGGCGGGCCAGGAGCATTTAATAATTCAAACACAGTTCACTTCCTGAATTGTTTTCATCTCATTTCTTGTTTGCAGACAGAATGAGATCATTTTTATGTTTACACCAGTATTTTGAAAATGATTGGAAATCATTTAATAAACATGTTAGTAGATTTATAAGATGTTGGTTCTTGTGTCTCAGCTGGGTTCATATTTCATCCATCCATCCATCCATTATCTTACACCTTTATCCAGCAATCAACAGGTGAGAGGCGGGTCACCCTGGACAGGACACAAGTGCATTTCATGCATGCTGTAACTGAAAGTAAATTTAAACAAGTAATCGACCTTCTTCCACATGCTTGTGAGCACAACCAAATGAACAACCTAGTTTACTGATGTCTTTACAGCTTTCACCATCATCATCATCAAAAAATATTTTCAGAGAAGTCATTGTTGGTCCCTAATTGAATGCAGAGTTCAGATAAAAAGACTGCTGGGTCCACCTGGGCTCCAGATCTAATTCTGTTTACTCAAAACTAAAATTACCAGAAGGAAGAAATGATGAGAACAAGTTCATCTGAGTTCATTAGAATACCACAGGTCGCCAGGGCAACACAGGACAATTTAGAGAGCTCAATTACCCTAGCAGTCGTGTTCTTGGCCTTTGGAATGGAGTCAGAATATCCAGAGAACCAAAAGAAAACCCACACATGCACAAGAACATGCAGACTCAATAAAGACCCACATTTAGGATTTGAACCCAGGACCTTCTTGTTAAAAGGCACCAGTGTTAAGTGCACCACTGAGCAGCCTTGAAATTAATTCAGTTATTCAAAGACTCATATTCATTACAGTGAAATGTTTCACATTTCTTTTTAATATTATCATGACTTATAACTTATGATTCTTTTTAAATAAAACTAGAATATTAGACCAAGTCTGCTATTGGTCTAATATAGACAAAATAAAAGAAAATATTTTGTCTAAAATATTTGTCCAAAAAAATATTTGTGGCTATTGCTGAAAAAGCTATCTACTTATAAAGTGCCACATGCAAGTATATCAATTGAAGGTTGAGTGGAAGGAAAACATCTTAGAAAAAGGTTCCAAAGCAACAGGGATAATGGCAAGTTTGGGGGACTGCAGCAGAGCCGCGACACAGTTCTCCACAGAACAGAGGCTGGAGCCAAACACCAGCTGACAGAAACCTGCTGGGCCTCAGATCCACTGGCTGACCACTGCACTGACAATCACTCATATAAAAATTCTAACTTAAAATATTTAATGCATAAATTCACCAGCACAACTTTACTAGTCTTTCAATTCTATTAGCTGCAATAGATTACCAGAATAAACACCTGAAACAGATCACTGTGTAATGAATACAAGCTTTTCTCTTAAACATTCAAATCCTAACTGGCTGAGGCCTGAAGGCATTGACATTTTGGATCCATTGTTAAGAAACTCCCCACACTTTAATCACATTGAGAACCTGTAAACAGTTATTTGTGTAATTTCTTGGTAAAACCCTGGTCCTTCTTTAAAGGTTTAATATTAAAATTCAGATACCATAGAAACATCTGACAAAAAAAAAAGATCCAACAGCACTGAAAAGGTTTAAGAAATGTTCACTCTCAAAACTTATGGTCACCAATCCACTTGAAAACTAGACCTTTAAACATGTCACTATAACAGGAAGCTCCATGAGCCAGACCAGGCCTGGAAAAGAGCCACAAACCAGGTGAGGAAAATGAGGATTTAGATCATTTATTTTTCAAACAATTTAGAGATGTTAAACACTGAACAGAAAAACCGCCCCAGTCAGAACTTCAGAAAACAGATTCTTAACCTGTGGTAGCATTTGTCCTTTATTGCCAGCTGTGTTGTTGTGCAGTTTGTTTGTTTTTTACCATCGCCTGCAGCTTGTTGAAAGCTTCACCTTTCCCCAGATCACTGTGTACAAAAGTAACAGAAATCACTGCACGTACCATGGGGGTGGGGGACTTCGATCATGGGGCTTTGAATTCTGGCGCATTAACGTACCGATAGGCATGTTTAATGCGGAAGCAAATCCAGATTTACCATTTTACCAAGGCACATTGGTAGGGAAGAGGAAAAAAAAACAAACAAAAAAACAGAAAAAAAATAAAGAATGAATGAACAGAGTGTCTACACAGAGGCCGATCTTGATTGAAATCATGTGACTGTGGGAGTGAGTGGTGCTTTTAAACTGGACTCAAATCAAATACTGCTGCTCATCGGATGAGAAATTCCAAGAATGTTTAATCCTGATGCCTTTTCCACTGACTTGGACACAAAAGGAATCCTCCCCACAGATATCTAGGTGAACTTTGGGAACGTCACATGGGAACCTATACGTTCACCTGGGTTGGTTCACTCAAATAATGAGACAGAACTTCAGAAGGCAAATGTCTTCAGAGGTAACTAAATGGGTTTGAGCATTTAAACACATCCTTCCAGATGGGTTTCCCCCCCCCCATTGACCTGTTTTAAATGAGTAATCAGCACTTTTGGAACCATTTGAAATGTGTGCCCTGACACTGAATGGACTCTTATGAGACAGAAAGAGTTAAAGTTGCTGGATGGTTGATTTGGAATGTCACTAACCAGAAATATTTAGCCAATCTCAAAGAAAGAAAGAAAAAAAAAAAGTTGGTGAGATTCATGATGACAACATTGTAATTTAAACCCAAAAAAAAATTTCAAAAAAAAATTTCAAAAAAAAATTTTTTTTTTTTTTTTTGAAAAGCTATTTAGAACATCCCATAAATGAAATGGTCAAAAAATAAATAGATGTATACATAAGAAATTTATAATTTACTTTCTATATTTCACATAAAGCCTTTTGTAACTGCTAAATATGTTCCAGTATTTGGATATTCTGGACACGTTCAGCGCCAACTGTGCTAAGTGAACTCTACCAGCATGTTGATCTGGACAGAACAGACAAACCCAAACCTTCCCCTCTTCGTTCAAACCCTGGATCCTGCAAATTCTCCATCAGGAACGAAGAGAGAGAAAACCAAAACAGGAGCATTATTTCAGCCTGAAACGGCATCACCGACGACCGACACACACCAACAGAAGTGACGTTTCAAGTTGGGAGAAATAACACTGCCCTCTCTTTTCTACCCTTCGTTGCTATAGCAGCAGCACTCTGCACCACAGACCTCATATCTTTCAGTTTAAAAAACAAAACAAAACAGAAACAGCCCTTGATATTACAAACTTAACTTTTCTTTCAATTATTATGCTTTTAATACCAAAGTCTAAAGAGATTTTCACAGAATGAGCGTCGGGGAGGAGGGTTTAGTAGGTCTGGTTCTCACCAAACTCACAGTGGACAAAAAACCAAAAAAAATAAAAAATAAAATAAAAATGATCAAACTATCTGCTCTCTGTGGCAAAACAAAAAAAAGGAGTGGAAAAGAAACAGCAGCCTTCCAAAACGCTCTCAGTCTAGGCAAACGTATGGCAGGATGTTCAATTTGCTTTCATCCCCATGAGGGTCTAGTGATATGCACTCTGTCCAATCATACCAGGCGCCCTTGGTGTCATAGCAACCATTCACACCGGGCCAGTTCTGTGTGTGTATCCTGTCCAAGTCGTCCTCCGTGATGTCTCGACTTACACCGGGTAAGTCCCCTGTCAGGCGGTCCGTCTGTAAGACGTGGCTCGTCCTCGACTCCTTGCTCTCCTGCTCTTCCCTTTTCAGATACTCAGACATGAAAAAGTGTGCGCTGGGGGCCTGGACCCCTGAGGAGGTGAGCACGTTGCTCTGAAGGTTCAAGTAGGACTGGATGATTTCGTTCCGAGACAGCTCCTTCCAGTTGGTCTGGTGGAAGGGGTTTGGGCCGGCACCGGGGGCCGGACTAGGGCCGGGGGCCGAGGTGGTGGCAGTGGGTTGTGGGACGACGCTCTGGGCTCTCTGCCGAGACTCTGCGGGGTCTGGAGTGGGGACGTCTTCTGACTGAGAAGGTTCTTTATGCACCAAGGGTTTGATCTGGCCTGTGACCGGGTCAAACGTTATCCTGCGTTCTTTTAATCTCACAGGCTTTGTTGAGTCCTCTACTTTCTGACCGTCCAAGTTCACAGAGAAGTCTCTTGGCCTGTACTTTCTCCTTTTATGTTCAGAGTTCTGTACCGCTGTCCCGTCCGTGTCGTCGGACACGGCTGTGGTTCCCTCGAACGTGGATCTGTGTGGGTCAGAGTTCAGCTGAGGAAGAAGTGGGGAGGGGGAGACCGACGGGGATTCCAGGGCTGCAGAAACGTCTTGGGTTGGGCAATGAGACGGGATATCTGACAAAGCAGCCGGCGGCACTGAAGACCTGTGAAAAGAATGCGTCACCTTCTCTGCGTAAGACGTTGGTCCTGGGGAGGACACAGAGTGAGAAAAAGGCAAGGGAGAATCTCTGGAAGATGGGCTTGGGATTGGCGTTCCTTTTGCTGCGAATGCTGAAGAGCGCTTAGATACAGAGTCTTGCTTAGCACTCCTGGGACTGGAAGTGACGCTGCGGGGACTTCTGGCTTGGTAACCTCCTCCTCCTCCTTCGTCCAACCGAGCCTGTTGCTGCATCACAGCAACTTTTATCAGAGAGGAAGTGCTGAGTGGTTTCGCCGCTCCAGGAGAGCTGGGCCGAGGCTTGACAGCATTTATTGGAATCCTGTTAACTTTGTCGTTTTCAAGATTGTCTATTCGGGATCTATCAGGAGACGGGACGACCTCCTGGTCAAGAAAGGTGTCTGGGCTGCCCGCGATTCCATTGGTGGGCGGTGAAACTGAATTGTCGTACGATGACATCCTGGAGATTTTCTCAGGTAAGTACACCCCACTGTCTCTCTGCTCTGCCCGCCGCTTACGGCTGCTTGATTTCTCAGCTTTCGGCGAGTACGTGTTGTGAACATCGTTTCTGGTTTTCACCTCAGGAACGCCTTTCCCAGAGACAGAAAGGTCTGCCGGAGAGGACTCCGTCCGGCAGGGGTGAGAGCTGCCGTTGGTGGATCCAGGGACACTGGCAGGCCCGGTCGGCCCGGGTTCGATCAGTTTTTGCCAGTTTCTTAACAGTTTCTTGGCTCGTTTTGCAAGGTCTTCATTACTGGCCTTCTTCCTCACATCGTTGATTAACTTTCCAAGTCGAGTTTCCTGCAAAACACAAAACCACATACATTAAACTGATGTGACTACATGAATAGCTTGTTGATAAAATATCAAGTCTTACCTCGAGAGCTTCTTTGGTAATCGGATACTTCTCAAGACAAGCAATTACTTCCAATACAACCGCCATATCGCGTATCTGCATTGAGAACATGTAAACAGTGCATTTAACTAAAACGAAGGGAAGGAGGAAACAAAAATGAACAGATAAAAGGTCATGATGGAACACGAAATGGGCTGTAAAAGGAGTCTGTCCACTTTCAGTGTGATGAGACACAACTTAACTTTCGACTCAAAAATCAGATACTTTTCAGATCAGAAAACGTACCAAAACTAAGCACTAGCTAGAACTTTCAGGCAATTTCCATGCTTTAAGTGATTCGGTCACAGGAAGCGCAAAGGGTTTTAAAAGTCATTTAAAAAGGAAAAAAAAATATTTTTTACATGGGCGCTGGTCATTTTGCTCCTTCCCACTTGTTTTCACATGAGATTTACGTGTACAAAGACGCCAATTCATACACACCTGGGGGAAATTTAGTCAAATTAGCAAAGAAGCGCCTTAAGCTCTGAATTATAATGTATGGCTGCTCTGTTTTAATTTTTTCTTCTCAGCCTTGACTGTTATTGAACATGTCGGATTTGTAAATGTTAGCCTTTCAGAAATCTCAGACTTGAGTGAAAACCTGAACATATTCACTTTATTTCAGATGTTTACAGTTATTAATAATACATTGCTAATCATGTCAGTGTAAGTTGATGAAGGCAATCAAAATGTGAACTCCAAAATCATTTGTCCACCTCAGCTCCAAGTAGAAATAAGTGACAGCTCACTGCAGGAAAACTAAGAAATGGTTATGAATGGTCTTCTTTTTTATTAATATCAAGTCAGCTTTACAGTGATCAATAATTGGCTACAAATGTCTTCTTAACGTATCTCTAAGAAAATGTGTCACTAAATAAAAGCCATAGCATTTGGAGAAGACGGAGTCAACAGTATTATTAATCTCAATACTAGACCCAGTAACGTAAGAATGCCAATGGCAGAAAGCCCTCAATGTTTGGACAAACCTAAATCTCTTAGAGTGGTGTGTAACTGCACCAGCTAGACTGGGGCAAAATGAGCTAAACTGTATGCTTCAGAGACAGAACGACGTTGCAAACCAAGTATGGCTAAGTGACAGCTCCAAATCCTGACGTTTTTCAAAACCTCCATACTAAAGTATAGTATTTGAGCCATTACAGGAGGAACATATTAATAACCGTTAAAATAATTTGATATGTGTTCACTAACGTCAGACAGCGTTGGTGGACATACCTGTATTAGGGTAACAGGCTATGGCTAGCATTCAACTTAGTTGAGAAGGAAGGACCCGACTATTTCCTAAAACCAAGCTTTAGCGTTTTGAGCTAGTTTTTAGTATCGACCTCCTTTAGTGAAGAATTGAGAGCTTAAACGATGCACCGGATATATAGCATAACTTCTAACTAAGGTTTGGGTGAAATTGGCACATATTGATACAATGAGTCAATTGCATTGCTTCATATCGCTGTATGTTCTAAAGCTGCTGTGGTATTAAGGCTAGGCTAAGAGTTAGCATGCTAACCGTACGTAACGGGAGATGTCTAATCAAGGCAGCGCTGCAGCTAAATTAGCTTGAAAGCTAGCTGTCAACTCAGACGCCCCTGTGTCGTCCTGTCTCTGAAACACTCGATACATCGGTATCGGCTACACTGTCGAGCCTTTTCTTTTAAAAACAAATCATTCGTCTACGATGTAAACTGCTATGTCGCGTTAGCCAAGGTCTAGATAAACAAGCTAAGGTTAGCTTTAGCATTCCTCACATTGCTCTGACTGTCAATGGCCTGCAGCAGCCGGTCCTTCATCTGCTGCGGGGTTGCTGAGACCGTTGTCATTGCCTGTTCGCTGCGATCCGGAGGATGGAGGGAGGAATCCTCCAAAATGAAAGCCGGCTGACTATGAAGACTCAAAATTCGCTTCTGGAACACATCAGGCACCCGAACAGCATATTTTCTGTAGCCTGTGAGGTAAACGGCTCAGTTTATCTCACATGGAGGAGGAAATGTGTAGGCTCTGCTGGCCGTTGGCTCCTGCCTGCTTCGGCGCTCTTCCAACTACCAGCTGCTGGATCTCTCAACGGCCTCCTGCTGCATGCTGGGATACAAAGTCTGCGCAGTGACGTGTTTACGTAGTCAAGTAAACGTCCACTGAGCCATCAACATGATTGAGCCCCTATACAATTAATAATGAACTAAAAGATAATATACAATATTCAATATAAATGAGATTAGCTTTTAATATGTTGTAGTTGCTACGAGTTTTAGAACTTAATTAAGTAAAGGTACTAAACTGAATTAGAAAGTATAAATGTCTACCTTTTCCTAACAGTTCAAATAGATTTCAAAAGCTAAGTGTGACTGTGTTTTGAGACATTATCATTACTAACCTGTCATAGTGTTATAATTTGTAGCAATTTCTATGACTGAAGACCCACTGCTGTTCAGCTTTTATTTTTAGGGCCCACATGGGTATGAAATAAGTTGTAAAATTGGCCTCAAATTAAATTCAAATAATAATAAAAAATAATTTAATTATCCCACAGGGAAATTAAATGTTGTCGTAACTCATCTTAGTATCTTTCAAATAGTCTCTGTTCACACTGGCAGAAAGGATCCCCTGTAGTGGTCAGTCTTACAGCAAATCTGAAGAAGCCTCTGACCAAAGTATATTGTTGTATGAGGACTATTTTTCATGTAGCACAGGTTAAATGGCACAAGTTAAAATTCACAGTAACACGTCATGGATGACACCAACAGTTGTTGGCAAACTCTGCTTATCCAACTAATTTGGTTTTGCTGCTCCTCTTAGAATCTGTCTGGCCATATGGTTAGAGACGCTGGAGTTGGGGATATGAACACTGCCCATTGTAATTGATGGAAGAGATGGAATTGTAAACAGGTTATATTCGTTTGCTGTATCGGTCTGAAGCAAAAACCTTTTACTGGAATTAAAACATTTATGAGTTTTAGATGTATTAGATAAAATTAAGAGAATATATATATATAT
>CAEGAG010007727.1:0-15441 GCA_903067065.1 Brachyrhaphis terrabensis | reverse complement strand
TGTTACAAGATTTGTTAATCTTGTAACAAATCTTGTTTGTTACAAGATTATAATTTTGAAACAAACAGCCATTCATCATGGGGTGAATGGCAGGTGGATTAGGATATCAGTAAAATATTTGTTTTTTTAAATACCTGGGTAGGGTGCTGGTCTGGTAGGTCTCCCAGGATACCGTTCTCTGGACTTTTGCACCACTTGCCAAGTAAATTTTCATTTTATACTCTCAAATTCAAGCTGGAAAGTTTATATCACTAACTTTGTCTTGTTTAGCCATTAGGTTGCGCATTTATGCCAGAGTATTGTTCAATTTTCTTTTTTTTTTTTTTACAATATTGACTTTGGTCATCCAGCCATAGAAAACAACCTGTTGTTTTGATAACCCTACGATGGCAAGCTACTGAGCGGTAATAATAATTTTATTGTGTGGCTACAAAAGAGTGATTTTCATCACATGCGTACACAACAATAAACCTTTATTGCTGGCTTTCATCTTTAGGTTTTTGTTCAAAGTTCACCTGATATCAAAGAGCTTCAAGAGCACGCGTCGGGCAAACGGAGGGGTTTGTTAATCCGTTTACAAGTTTGTTGTGTCGGCCATCTTTGATGATTGGATGAGACGTTTTCAAACCCTCCAATCCAGTAGTAGACTGAAAGAAACAAACTGCTCCGGACAGAGGATTTACTGTCACAACTCTGTTAGATGTAGCAGCTCTCTCTGAAGCTATGGCCAAGAACATGACTCTGCTGTGGGGCTCCGGCTCGCCTCCCTGCTGGAGGGTCATGATCGCCCTGGAGGAGAAGAAGCTGCTGGGCTACAACAGCAGATTGCTGTCCTTCGACAAAGAGGAGATCAAGTCTCAGGAAGTGATGAATATCAATCCAAGGGGTCAGGTAGGGATAAAAGCACATTCATTAGTAATATTTGTAAAATAAACATGAATTCTGTTTGTTTTTTTATTTGAAAATGAACTGACATTGAAAAAAAGATTACTTATTGCTAACCATTAGCTTTACTTTAGCAAATCCTTTGATAATCTTAATTTCTTTCTTTAAAAATTCTTCTTTTAGGTGCCATCTTTTAAACATGGAGACTTAATTGTCAACGAATCCTACGCGGCCTGTTTTTACCTGGAGGTGAGGGAGCCACTTCAACTAAAGCTTGAATCTGAAACAAACACAGATGCGTACACTGAGGGCAACTCAACATGGTGAGAATTTAATTTGACATATGTTTGTTTTTTCTCTCCGTTTTTGCCAGAGCCAGTTTAAGTCTCAAGGAACGAAACTGATCCCAGACAGCGCTGAAGAACAAGCGCAGATGTACCAACGCATGTTTGAGGGCCTCACTTTTTACGACAAACTGAGTGAGAAAACCAGTCAAAATTAAGCATTTGCCTAAATCTTTTTATAGGTTTCACCCTGGATTCTAAAGCTGCTAAACACACTCTCCGCAATATTTATCTGCAGAATAAAGAGTTCAGAAATTGCTGGATGTTTTGTTTCCTGTAGCAGCTAGCTGCTAGTGCTAATGATACCTTGTAAAACAGAAAAAAAACAATCAGTTTCAGCTGTATTTTTTTACCTGTGTACCACAGCTAGAACATTTTTTGCCAGCTTCTCTGCTTCTCACTATAAAAGCTGCTCTTTGCTGTTGCTTCAGTAATGTTTCTGTTGCATCATTTTGCTGTAACTATGCAGGCACCACAAGGGAGAATCAACTACAAGTTTCAGAACAGCCATATGCTTCTCTCCCTACTTGTAGGATTAGTTCAGGATCGTTTTGAATAAAGAGTTGTCAGAAATTAATTGTTAACCTCTTATAAAGTATAACTCAGAATAAGTTGGGTCCTGGTTTCAAACATTTTATTTTTGGCTTTTTTTTTTTTTTTTTTTTTTGCTAAGTCAATTTCCAAATTGAAATCCCATGTCATACTTGAAAATGCTACCATTTCTAAGATATCAATTTTTTTTTTTTAAGTCTGAGGTGTTTATTTGGAAAATCAGCACATTTTTGATCTTTCCAGCTGCAGTTATTTTCTATGAATACTACGTCCCCGAAGGCGAGAGGCTTGCCTCAGCTGTGAAGAGACACAAAGAGGCTCTGAGCGCGGAGCTCAAGATCTGGGAGGGCTACTTGCACAAGGTGTGTGAACGGAGCTCCAAACCACAAACTATCTGAGGAATCCGTAACATACTCTGATCTGCTGTACGACTCTCTTCTTTCTTTTCCAGACGGGTTCTGGCTCCAACCTGGCAGGGAAGTCTTTCACGCTGGCAGATGTAGTCATTTTTCCAACCGTCGCCACTCTTTTTAGATTTGGGTGAGTGAGGAAAAACAAGTGAAGTTTGCATTTAGCTCTTCTTTTGTATAATGTTTTAGCAGGCAATCAAAACATGTACAGTTTAAAGAGTTTTCCACTTTTTTTTTCTTTCTGTAGGTTGTCTGAAAAGCGTTACCCCAGACTGGGAGAGTACTACGCTCTGCTGAGGGAGAGGCCCAGCATCAAGGCCAGCTGGCCTCCCCATTGGCTGGAGAACCCCAAGGGACAAGACACCCTGAATGACGTCTGACAAAGAAATATTTCAGTCAGACTGCGAAAGTACCATTTTATATGTGTTTTTAAAATTTCTTTTGTAACGACATAAATCCCTTCCCTCAAAAATTGCAGCTGTTTCGACAATCTTGTAACATAGAGTAGCAACACGATCGGATATTCCTTATAATAAACGTGTGTGAACTTTTCTAATGAGTGTGCTGTTTGGATTTCTTTCAAATAAATCTGAAATAATCCAACCAAAGTTATCACTACCACAGATTCTATTGGGCTGCAGGTCATGTAGTTTTCAGAGGATAGAACATTTTCTTAAGACGGTCTGCATTATAAAATGGATGATTGGTGTTAAAATAAATCACAATTTGTGCTTTTGTTACAAGAATAATACAAGCACAAAGACTAACAGATAGGTAGCTATAACGCTTGCTAGGTAGATATGTAGCTAGGTAGTCAGCTGTGTAGCTAGCTAGATATAAAGCTAGCTAGGTAGATATAAAGCTAGCTAGCCAGATATAACACTTGCTAGCTAGATATAAAGCTGGCTAGCCAGATATAACGCTTGCTAGGTAGATATAAAGCTAGCTAGCCAGATATAACACTTGCTAGCTAGATATAAAGCTAGCTAGCCAGATATAACGCTTGCTAGGTAGATATAAAGCTAGCTAGCCAGACAGACAGATTTCTCACAGAAATAAAGTGTCAGTTGCTATAAGACTATAATGTCTCCAGGTCAGTATGACTGCAAATGCACTAAATGAAATCCTTTAGTATTTCACTAAAATACTAAATCTTCTACAGCAAATATTTAACAAGCTGCAACATTTCTTTTTTTCTTGGCCAGTGTTCGTGCATCACTTTGTGATTTCATTGGAGTGCCTGCACCTGTTATTTTCTGGTTGTGACTGGTTTCTGGTGAGATGGTGATCTCTTCACCATCCAGACTATGACTCCATCAGCTCCAACATTCAGAGTATCAGAAATTCAGCTGTAACCACTGCCATTAGTATGTTTTAAAACAGCAAGGTTTTTTTTGGGAAGATCTATTTGCTTTACCATCGCACCACTCTATGCAATACTTTGGTAATGAGAAACCTTTTTATAGGCCATCAGTTAATATTAAACCAGCTGATATTGGTTTCACGTAGCATATTGATTTTGTTTCTAAGTAACAAAATCAACTGGTTTCCTCACTTTCTTTGATTTTTCCACTTCTTTTTCTTTATGTGTTTGTTACTTATTTTCTATACCGTTCCACTTTATTGGTTAATTTATGGACAAATTTGCATTATTTTTTTATGTATGGATTACTAAGGTTGTTGCTGACATCTGGTGGGAGTTTTATAGCAATCGTCTCAATAGAAATATTTAGACTGATGTATTAATATGCGTTCCGATGAGGATCAAAACGACCTCTAAGCGGGTATTAAACATGCTTTTCATTAAGTCTACCTTTTTGTATTAATATATGTTTTTATTGCTGTGTCAAATTACTGGAGGAATGGACGCACCACAGAAATCCCTTTTTTTTCCCCTCTGTATGAATCTGTATTTGCAAAGATGATGTGATTTAAAGTCATAACACTAAATTTAATATTTGCCAAAAAATTAAAAACTGGTTCATCCAGTGGCAAAAACAAACAAAAAAAAAAGCAGGAGTGGAGGAAGGAGCTCCCAGCGACTGTCGGTGTGAGAAACTGTCGTATTTCTGGTCAGACAGGTTGAAGTGGGTGTCATGGCTTCTGCGCTTCATCATTTGAATGTTTGTGCAGAAAACTATAATGACCTGCGCAAATCTCATGTGTTGTCATGACTTTGCACAATTGAGTCTTTTTGGATGACATTTGCTACAAGCCATTCAGGGTCACTTTAAAAAAAATGTAGCTGGCTTCGATGGCATGTTTCCCAACTGTCTGCAAACAGAGACATATCTCAAGGAAACATTTTTATTACTCTTTATTACTTTGCACACAAACAAAAGAAAACCTTCATAGTTTGAAAGTTAACAGTGGGGCTATTTACAGTTAATTTATTAGGGTTAGAATTGAGCCTATCTACTCTAATTACTTCTAAGTACTTTTTTTATCTTATTGCATTTTACAATTTACAGAGCACAGGTCAGATTTCTTTTTTAAAACCTTTCCGTTCAGATAGGCAGAGCAGCTAACTCACGATAGTTATGCAGATTTTTGTCTACAGGACGACGAGATATGATGAAATAGATAAAAAAAAAAAAAGAATAAACAGTCAAACGATGCCAAAGAATAAAGACATGACATACTAGATCACAGGGGGAATTTATTTCGAGAGGAGAAATGAGAGTGGTGCCCGATGCGTGTGCATTTTCTGCTCCAGTTCTGACCAGCATTGTTACTCTGAAGCCAGCAGAGGTCACAGTTCAGTGCCAGACGAACACTTCATATTAGAGGTCCATGCAGTTACTGTGCAAGTCTCACTTTTCTCCACATAATCAGCTGTGAGGGTGAATATAAATTGTAGCCATCTCTGTGTGGTTGTTTTTATTAGGTGAACGTTTTTCACACCATGCACACCCCCCCCCCAAGCACACACACACATCTCATTTTTCTATAATTCTGCGCTGTTTTGCCTCGAAAAGTCTCTAAAAGAAGGAAAATTTAAATCTGTCTTTATGTAATTTGGGTCAGAAACTGATGTGATTTACCAGGAAAAAAACTTTTTTTTTAATTGAACATTAGCTAACTAATAAAGTGGAAACAAAGTATTAAATGCAGAAAAAAAAATTTGCTTATACAGCAATTTCTGTTTAGGGCCTCTCTCTCTCCGCCTTGGTGACACTCTAAAATAAAAGCCTCATTAATAAAATAAAAATTTAATCCAAAACTTTGATAAACACTCCTAACTCAGGGTTAAAGTGTGTAATACTAAAGCTTTCTGTGTGCACAGGAGAACATCATGACCTCTACTCATCCATCCATTCATCCTCTGTTTATACAGGGAGGTGCACAAAACAGTCTATTCCTGTTTATGGCTGCCCTTTGCACACAGGACGATAAAAGCCAACAATTACACGTCAAATAATCAAACTTGCAGTTGACAAACGTGGACAATTAATGATAGATGAACTTTGCAAAAGGTTGGGGGGAAAAAGCCGTTTTGTTTTCCTTTGTCTGCAGCTTTCACAAAAGACCCACATGCGCTTCAACCTGCTCACCTAGACGGGGTGTGTTCGCGCAAGACCGAAATGTTTTTGCTTTGTGGTGCAAGCGAAAATGAAAAAAGAGAAAAGAGCCTTGTCATCCCTGCACAGCAAAATGCTCAAGAGGGATTGTCAGGCAGAGCCAGCATAGTGATGAAGGGGATACAGTATTTATCTCTTAGTGATGAGAGAGAGGAACAATGCGCCAACTAAATAATTCCTCACAAATCACAGGTTTTTCTTGTGATTCTGCCTTTAGTTTTTGTTTTTAATTTCTTTCCAGGAAGTCACATTTCGAGAATCTTCACACGTTGTTTTCTGTAGCTTGCAACTCGAGGACGAAACAAGCAGCTGTTTGTTTTCATTTCATGTGGCGAGAGTTTTCTAGAAATATGAAGACGTCTCTGTTGGCAGTCAGGTTCCACAAAAAGGAGTTTTGGAGGATATTAAATGTCAGACAAAAAGTATTTTCAGTATCAGTCACCGTGAGTTATGGTTCTGAAGTACTTAAATGACACAAATAAGCATTAAATATTAATATGAAAATTAACATTTGAGCACAAAGTAGACTTAAAGACCCAAACTTTACATTTTTCAACCTCTCTCTGCAGTTTAACTGCAGGGAAAACGTTTACTCTTCACTGCTACAGAAAACAATCAAAAGTAATTTCCCCGGCTCCCACCTTTTTTTTTTTTTCCACCATCTTGGCAAAGTGTTAATCTCTAAACACAAACTCAATCTTACTTTTGAAAAGTAAAAATCAGATTAGCTCTGTGACAACGAATAAGAATTGAACTCATTTTGTTGCAAAAGTTTTAGAAATCGGTTGGGATTCTGCTCATTAATTCACTATCGTTGAACTTTTTTACGCTTACGTAATTTCTACTACTAAAGAATGTTTCATTTTACCCCACTAAAAAGTATCCAGACTGTCACAACAATTTTATGTGATAAAATCTAACTGCTTTGTTTTATGGTTGTAGCACTCAGGAGGAATTTGGTTGTGGCCAAGGCTAGATCCTTTCTATTTGGTTTGTGCAGGGATGAATGAGAAGTGCTGAGTCACAATGAGTTTTCAAAAGTAGTCCATTCTTGTTTCAGGAGGATACACCCTTGCAGCAGGAAATGCAACTGCACCCTGGGACAAAAACATAACAAAATAAAACCCAGCCATTATTATTTCTGCAAGTTTTTGTTTTCATGCAGTCCATGCGTGCAATTTTACTTGTTTATCTTTCGCTTTTGAACCTTTTTTTCTTTTCTTTTAACATAAGGGTTAATCAGAAGAAATAAAGATCTGCAGCTCAAACCAAGAGAATTCCCCTCCTCCTTGCATGCCATTGGAAGCAACCAGCTGGAGCAATAACACACATTCTCAGACGTAGTAAAAATGAAATGAAAATGGACTTCTAGGGTCACAAAGTAAAGCAGTTCAACATGTTTAAACGAATTGTTGGCTATCTTAACTGCCTAGAGTCATTTATCTTTGGTGATATCACAAACATGGGTTGGGACTCAGGTCCACCAATCCGGTTGTGGAAGGCTGGAGGCTGTTATAAAAACAGGCGTGGGGAGACTTCCAGACTCACTCCTCACTCCTCGCTCTCTCCCTCGTCTCGCTGCTGGGAAACGACCTCTCACCCTGCAACAATGGCCAAGGACATCACTCTGCTGTGGGGCGCCGGCTCTCCTCCATGCTGGAGGGTCATGATCGCCCTGGAGGAGAAGGGCCTGCAGGGCTACAACAGCAAACTGCTGTCCTTTGATAAGGGGGAGCACAAAGGGAAGGAAGTGCTCGACATTAACCCCAGGGGTCAGGTAGGTTCATGTCATTCAATTCTGCGTCACAGAAATTGTAAAAAAAAAAAAAAACTAACTATTTTTTTGATGCACTCACTAATACATAGAGTGCTGGTCTGCAGAAAGTGCTTTGATTTTAAACATTGTGCTCTCTGTCTTGAAGCTTCCTGCCTTCAAACACGGGAACATCACCCTGAACGAGTCCTACGGCGCTTGCCTGTACCTGGAGGTGAGAACCTAGTTAAAGTTTTATGCAGCCATGCGCCTCCAAAGAGTTAACAAGAGGAAATAGGGGGAGGGACGATTTTCCCCCTTGCATTCAGCGCCGTCTTGCAGACAAAGAGACACCTTACACCACAGAGGGAGCTGAAACCAGAGCCTCCTTTATGACTTGTTCCTCATAACTTATGCTCTTTTTTTCTCCTCGTGTCTCTGACAACAGGAGCAGTTCAAGAACCAAGGAAACAAGCTGACGCCCGAAAACAAAGCCGAACTTGCACTGATGTACCAGCGCATGTTTGAGGGGCTGTCGCTCTTCGACAAATTAAGTAAGCTCGCCCTGACGCTCAAGGAATTCAAAGTATTTCACTGTTATTGTGCATTTAAGGATAAGGATAAACACCTTACTCCGACACCCTGAGGTCCACCTTGTGGGACTTTTGCACCAAGTTACACCTGGCAACGTCAAGCACCACGTCTGCAGCCTTAAAACCGCTGAGAGTTGTCACGTCTTCAGTGGGCCTCCTCAGGAGGGAGTGGCGTTACATCAGATGTTCCCTCCTTCCTCATGAGAATCCGATTTGTTCAAAACAAAACACACACCTTGTGCGAGCTAAAAGAGCAAATGAGGTCACGTCAAAATCTTAATGTTAATCCCTCAGAGGATCACATGATAGCTGGCGTGCACAGATGAAGCCACGAGATGTTTGACCTCATTTCACAGGGTCAGGAAATAACATAAGTGACAAGGAGGTGCTCGGCATGCCTTTTCCTCGTCTCCTTCCGTGACACTCCTGACCGATCCCGATCTCTGCTGCACACAAGGAAATGGCAGCAATCACGGGGGTTGATGTTTGCCACACCAGGAAGTCGCTCTCGCTGATTGCATGTTTTTCTCCCATCAGAACAATCCCTCTTCTACGACCGCTTCGTCCCCGAGAACGAGAGGCACGACTCCGCCAAGAAGAGGAACTCCGACGCACTGAAGGACGAGATCAAACTCTGGGAGGGGTACATGCAGGTAAGCAACACGTCCTGCAAAAATCTTTTGTTTTGGCATTTAGTAACTTTTTGTTTTTCCTTTGGTATGGTTAAGTCTGGAATGCCTTATTAGAAACTCGTGCAAAAAAGAACATGAGGTATTCTGTGGACTCTTTGTTGTTGCTTGTCTCGGGACACTTAAAAGAACACCACTACTCCTGACATGTCACCTTTTGTTTGCTACCAAACACCTAGCTGTGATTGGATTATACATCAAGACACACTGACCTGCACTGGCTGCGGTGTCAGTCATGTCTGACTGTCAGGATATAAGTGATGTAATGAAAAACATGTTGCTTTATCTTCTTCTAGGCAACGGGTCCTTATCTTGCAGGAAAGAGCTTTTCTCTGGCTGATGTCATCGTCTTCCCAGCGATCGCTTTCCTCTTCCGCTTTGGGTAAGCGGACGAAATGATCCCAAATCGCTTCGAAGTGAATGAAAGAAAAATGAGTTGAAGGAAACGGTGACATTAAATTATTTTTCTTTTTAAATTATCTGCAGCTTGAATGAGGAGCACTTCCCCAAACTGGCAGCTTACCAGAACACTGTGAAGGACAGACCCAGCGTCAAGAACACCTGGCCTCCCAACTGGAAGGACACTCCAGGAACGGATGCACTGAAGAACCTTTAAGCTGGAAACAATGTTCCCTTTGCATTTACTATGAAGCTACATCTTCTGCTACACTACTGTACACTACGGTAGAGGTTTACATGTTAAACAAAAACCAGACAAACCATTTCCTTTCACTGTTTGGTGCTTACCTGATACCATTTGTATGTCATTTCCAATAAAGATGTGTGTGTTTGGTGCTGTGACCAACAAAATAAACAGAACTAAAATGAGTCCTTCTCCGTTTTATCGTTCTAATTGTGACACTCGCATTAGCTTTTCTCCAGGTCAATTTATGAATGAGATATATCCATTTATTGCCAGTTTTTTTGGAACAGGAAGAGCAGCCCCGACCCACGACTCCCCCACTCAGCTCCTTCAGACTAGCCAGCAGCAATTAGCAAACACCTGGTGGAGCTGCTCATTATAGGATCTACTTCTCAGTGAAATGCTAATAAAAAACGTTAAAGCGTTAACAGAGGAGCCATGATGTGATGACTTCCTGAAGGCGGAGTTTCAGAAAGATTAGGAGTTTTTAAAAGCGACACAGGCGTTCAAGGCGTTAAACTAAAAGTTTTCTTTTAAATCACATTTGATACATATAGTATTTTTTCTAGCGACTGTATTTAACATAGTTACTTCATTGTGCTATAAAATGGCACTTTTTGCATGGAAAACATAACACTAAATAGTGTTAATTGAAAGCCCCCAGTTATCTACGAGTAAGACTAAGATAGAGAGTTGTTTCATTATTTCTAGTCTCACGACAAGGATACTGCGAGTATGCTCTCAAATAAACAAAACAATGACTTCACATGAAGAAAATTGAAGATTTGAAGAGGCCTAGCAAGAGTCCTACTCTATATCTGATGAAGAGGACTGAGGACCAAGAGCTGTCATTAGAATCTGACACATTTTGGAGAATTTGGCAGATCAAATTCTGTCAAGCAATCCTGTAAGCCGTAGATAAGCTCCATTTCAAGTGAGAATGACTTATTGTTTTACTTTGTTAGTTTTCATTGAACTAGATTCTGTCTAAAGCAGAAAAACGGTGGCTGGAAATGAAATCAGCAAATGAGTTAACATCATCGCCCTATGCAGGACTGCTACCAGAAGATAAGGCTGTTTTCCTCCATCAATGGAATCATTTACTTGCTCTATTTCCTGAAAACCCTCTGATTATCATGTAACAGCTCAGGTGAATCAAATGAAAGGTTCGGTCATATACTTCTTCAATTGAAAAAAATACAGCAGTTTGAGGTTGTAACATGTTTGACACAAGAAGATGCGACTGTGTAACTCGGCCAATGCCGACATGAAAAGCTTATGACTGAACGCTCCATTTCCCGAAAACAAGCTTATCATTACATAACAGCTGAACAGTTGTAATGCTGAGGGAGGGATTTATATTCAGGTTGACGGTTTTCTCAAGGCACTGATTCTAGATCCATTGAGCAGGTGTCGCCCCCTGCAGGACACACTGGTGTTTTGCAGAGAAAGTGGCGTTGGAGAAAAAGATGTCACGAAAAGGATGTTTATTTACTTTTCATTATGAAAGACGTTTAAAAGCACACAAAAATTTAGGCTTTTAATAAAAAATACAAATTCAGGATGATAATGACCAGGAAGAACCCATTAAAAGGCCCGGCGGAAGTGGTTTTGTTACAAAGACAAGCAATTTAAGAGCCTGAAAGATGGAGGATATTGATTTATTATTAATAAAGTTCTGGATCCATGGATTTAAAAGTATAATAAAACCTTTAGAAAGTGCAAGATGACATTGGCTGGGATCAATCTTTTCGTTTTATTTATGATTCATAACCTTTTTCTTCCCTTTGATCAAAAAGTAACTTTCTTTGTTGACGGTTTTCAAAACTGAAACGTTTGTCTGTGAAATTAAGCTGAAGTTTGTTTGTGATGTACTTCAACTCCATTCCAACATGAAAATACATCCTGGTGTCAAAAGATCACTTAAACAGCATTCTAGATTTAAAATCCATTTGGACTTTGATGTTGCTATAACCTTTACTGCATTTTGGAGGGCATTTTTCCAGGAATAAGTCAATTTTTAGCAAATTCTACTGCATCTTTTTCTGCATGCTGAAAAAAGGACCTTGACTCTTTCAACATGCAGGAAAACCCAATCAGTTTCGAAACAGACACAGATTGTGTCTAAAACGTGACACAGTCCGACTGCGTAAACAGAGTGTGAGGTAACTTGTCCTTTGACTTCTTTGTAAACTTGTCCTTTGACTTTGCAGAACCAGTTCTTTAAAAAGCAGAGGGAGCTAAGCACCGTGTCCGCAGAAGAAGATGGGAAGCTGTTCGATTCTGGTGGTTCTTCTGGTGGCCAGCAGCTTTTCCTTCAGTAAAGGTAGCACACTAAAGTGACTGGTTTTTTCCAGAATGTCTATGCCATTTATCTATCAAATGTAAACTTTTGACTTCTCTTTCCTTCAGCATGCCGTAATGAACTTCTGGAGAACGTGGATTTTCCCGGATCAGACATAACGTCTCTCCGCTCTCCTAACGTGGAGCACTGTCAGCAGCTGTGCACTCAGCACCCCGCCTGCCTCTTCTTCACCTTCATCAGGCCCGACTGGACCAGAGACAACACGTAGGACACACACTTACTAAAATAATAGTTTAAGAGAGGAAGAAGTTCAATGAGAATTGCCCCAGAGTAGAAAAAAAGTCAAAAATAAATACATAATCGTATTAATATAGTTAAAATCTAAAACAATGTAATGGAATTTTAAAAATTATGAAATTTAAATGAAAAAATATGATTGCATTTAAAGATATTAGAAAAAAAAGGACTTATTAACTTTTCTATTGTACAAATGCTTATCTGTTTTATCTGCAACTGTACTTAAATATTACTAATACTAAAGATATTTAATGTTTAAGTCCAGAATATTGAGCCACTGTGCTTTAGGCCTTTTTGTAAATCTGACTTACATTTGTGATTAGTATCATTTAAAATTTTTTTTTTGCATTTTAATTTCTTTTTATACTTGTGTTTTTAATAAAGTTGATGACGATTTTATTTTATTTGCATTGTATTTTATTTTCAATATGTTTGTGTCTTTAATAAAGTTGATGATGATTAACGATGATAAATGCTGCTACCCTCACCCCCACCCTTTTTTTTTATTCTTTTCAGGCAGTTTTTCTGCTACCTCAAATCCTCCCCCTCTGGGCAGCCATCTTCCCAAGCTCCTCTTTTGGGCGTCACCTCTGGCTTTTCTCTCAAGTCCTGCAATCCAGACCCAAGTATTCTCACGCTGAAAAATTAAAAATTATTATTTCATGCTCAGGAAAAAAACAGCAACATTTTATTAAGAGTTTAAGCAAAATTAGGACAGGACTTCACCGGGAGGCTCGTCTATACTAACCATGGCTTCTTGAATATCCTCCTGTTTCTGCCAGGGCCTTGTTTTTCGCAGGTCTTCCAGAACGTGGATTTTCTTGGCGCAGACTACAGAGCCTTGTTCACGCCTGACTATCAGGAGTGCCAGAGAGTCTGCACACAGGATCCTGGGTGTCAGTTCTTTACTTTTATAAAAGAGGAGTACCCAACCCAAAATTTCAGGTAAAAGTTCATTATGTTCTCATTAAAGCTCTTGGTGTAGAGTGCAAGATCTTCAGTAGAAATAAAGTGATGTGAAAGAAAACACTCAGCAATGAAAACTCTGCGGTTGCAAACCTGACTGAAATAATAATAATAAAAAAAGATACAAAATTGAACTTCAAATGTTTTTGCCCAATAAGTTAAGAGTGGCACGCATGAGAATTGATAATGTAATCTCAACCACTAGAGGGCGTGCTAAAGTTTAAAATGAAGGGCAGTGACTGATGCTCATACGTTGATGTGAATTGTTTGAAAAATGTGAGCTCGACATTAGTTTTAACATTTCTAAAGTGAAGTTCAGTTGAAATGTTGTGAACAAAGCTAAGTGGCCACTAGCTGCAGTAGATAAGTAGCAGTTCTGAACCAATCAGAGACAAATCTGAAGACAAGCAGAATCCAAAATAAGTAGAAATTGATATCGAATATGCCACACAAAAGAAATGTACTTGGGTCTTTACTAAATTTGTAAAACTAGCTTGTAATCAGTCATAGTAGCAAACTGCTTCCAATGCGTTCTGTGTAGAATATTCATTCATCCATTTTCTCACACCTTTGTCCCTAATGGGGTCAGGAGGTGCTGGTGTCTATCTCCAGCTAACATTCCGGGCGAGAGGCAGGGGTCACCCTGGACAGGTCGCCAGTTTGTCAACACAGAGACAGACAGGACAAACAACCATGCACACACACACACACACACACACACACCCTCACACCTAGGGAGAATTTAGAAAGACTTTTGGACTGTGGGAGGACCCACGCATGCACAGGGAGAACATGCAAACTCATACAATAGAACGAATATTCATTCAACAATCATTAAATATAGATTGGTGGTAAACATTTGCTGCCATATTGCAATGATTTAATTACAATGGGAATGACCTAGCTGCAAACTAAGTTTTCTATAGCTAAATACAGGCTTTTACCAAAACAAGCAAAATTCCACAAAAGCACTAAAAGTCATCACTAAGGAGAATTAATGAGATAAGTATGGGGGTGCAAACTTTTGTGTTTTAGTCAACATTTGAAAGGAGAACATAATCTTGATAATTTCATCAAAGTGGTCAACTGCTGAATGAATCTGAAAACAAAAACAAAGCTGTATTTTGTTCTTGCGGCGCCATGACCCAGGTCGCTTCCACGTTTTTTCATGTCCACGGAAGACAATGAGTCTCTCAGTATACTGCCCTGCATTGCTTGTGCTAAGCATTTGTTTTTGTGTTAATAAGTTTCTGATGATTACTTAAATTTTTGTAATATGTTCTGCGCAAGAGATCACGCAGCAGGGCCTCCGAACATCTCGGCTCTGCCATCTAAATGCCTGTTTTCTTTGCTTCTAGATTCAAGTGCCACCTTAAGTTTAGCTGGAGTGTCCCAAGGACGCCTATTGTGGAAAAAAAGGCTGGAGTCACTTCTGGATTTGCCCAAAAAACCCAACAGACTCAAGAACTTGGCACACGTAAACAAATATCAAGAGCTAAAACGCTGGTGTTTGATTGTTTTTAATTTTCATGTTGTTGAATTTTTTTTTTGCAGCATGTCAGAACCAGTTTTTTACAAACACTGACATCCCGGGAAGCGACCTTGAGCAGGAGAAGTCTGTCTCCGTTGAACACTGTCAAGTCCTGTGTTCGGCTCATCCAAAGTGCTCCTACTTCTCCTTCAGCAGGTAGTAAATGATCCATTTATCATAGCTGTTCTGATTGGTTGACCCAACTGAGACGTAGCACGTTTAAAACCTTTTTAAATCTTTGTGATTCCGCAGTGACGACTTCAAATGCTTTTTGAAGAACAACTTCAACGACTTGGTAACTAAACCAAAAGACGGAATCACGTCAGGCATACCGGGACACTTCTGTCAGCTTGATGACAGTACGTACCATGAATCAACGCAAACACTAAACAGAACACACTTTCTGCTCCCTGGTCATTAGCAGAGACGTATTGAAGCAAAGTCCTAAGCTGAAATAAATGTTGGAGGTCTTTGAGTCAAATTTAGTTGGTTAATTACTAATGCTACCATAACTGTGCCCATTATAGACTCGCATGTTATTTTAACAGTAGAGATTTGACCAAATACGTCTTTCCTACCAGCGTGGGTCAAGCAGATCTATGAAGGTGTGGATTTCCAGGGCTCCGACATTCGATTCGAGCTGATGGATACGGCAGAGCTCTGTCAGTCGAAATGTGACGAGGACCCCAACTGCCAGTTCTACGCCTACGTCGATGAAAGCTTCTCTGACCGTGAATACAGGTACAGTGTTCCTTATCCAAACAGCTTTATTGAAATTCAGGTAGAAATTCACTAATGTTGCCACTTTGTCGCTGAACCGATGTTTCCTGTTGTCACTGCTGCAGGCGTCGCTGCTATCTGAAGAGGGTCATCACCATGCCAGCTCCTCCCA
>CAEGAG010007709.1:0-24938 GCA_903067065.1 Brachyrhaphis terrabensis | reverse complement strand
TGGCAGTAACACAGCAGCAACACGGTAGCACAGCACTAACAGGGCTGGTTAAAAAAAACATACCGGTAAAAGTCACTCAGAGCCGTCTTCATCTTCCTCCTGAGCAAGGAGACGTGTTACGTTACATTGAACTTGCGTCTTCCTCGACACATATATTCCCCCTGTCTCACTCTTACCTTTTCGAGGGCCCCTGGTGGCCGTTAGAAAAAAATGCATAAATAAGCCGCATCGTTGTATAAGCCGCAGGGCTGAAAGCGTGAGACAAAAGTCGCGGCTTATAGTCCGGAAATTACGGTATATATTAAAATATTTTTAACACATTGTCAGGACTTTGTCAACTGCGTTTAAACTGTAACAAATATCTCAAGTGTTCTTTATGCCCATATGCATAACTGTCTTAAAAGAGATTTGCCAATAAGACCGGAACCATTTTTGGTCATCCTTGCTTACTGCTCATTTTGCTTTCAAGAGGACTTTTTGTGGGTTTCCTAAAAGCAGTTTGCTTCTACACTGGCATGCTGTGACTTGAGAAGATGTGCGAACCTGCCTCCCAGCATCGTGTTAGACTGTCTGGGGTGCAGCGACTTAAGCCCTAAGGAAGATGTATGGTGCGACTGAAACATGTGGCCACCAGGGAAGAAGATAGAGAACCTGAGACCACTTTTTTTTTTTTTTATATATATATATATATATATATATATATATATAATTAAAGTCATACTCACGAGTCTAAGGTTGACTTCTAGCAGCAGCTGGTGTGTTTTTACATAAAGCAAAACCTTTTCTCCCTAGAGAAACTGCGTCTGATAACTGTGAAAGTGTGAACAGCTGGTAACCATGGACAGTTTTTCTTATGGCATAACAAAGCAGATAAAATCACATACTAATTACTGAACACAAATTGCTTCTGAGAAATGTCAGAAATTGTAAAGGTAATTCATTTGGGCTTTGAGATCAAACTACAATTAAAATATTGCCTGCGTTTCGCTCATGTTGAACTCAGAAAAATGTATATGTAACGCATTATCTGTAATCATTATAATAAAAAGTTTCTTAAAAACAGAAAAAACATATTTTTGTTTCCTTAATAAGTTCTTGCTCTGTGAATATTAAGGATTTTTATGTGGTGGTGTGATTTCTTGTGACAGCTTGGGACACTAAACTGGGTCTGGAGGCCATTTGCAGAAATCAGATTCAATTCAGTAATTGAACTGAGTAAATATAAAATGAGTTCTTAGAATGCACACCTGCTTATTTGGATTATAGTTAATTTTTGTCTTGGAGTGACTGGTCGATCAGAAAGAGTTTATGATCTGCTCTTAATATAAACAACGGATGTTCATTGTGATAAGGCCAAAAAATATAGATTTTGATCAGCCCTTTCATATCATCAGCATTGGAATAGCAATAAGTTCATTTAATTGCAAACTCCCCATCTTCTCTTTATGTGTGTGCTTTAAATTGTGATTCATCTATAAAATGTGTAGGTCAATGTTACAATTGAATATTTTCTTCTTCATCTCCTTCAAACAACAGCCTCCGTTTCTCCCCAGATGGTTATTCACTACACTTCAGCACTCGATTGTGAATAATTTTGACAATCTGTTGTGTCACCATGAAACCCTCCATCAGAGTTTTCTTTTTTTCTCTCTCTCCAACTTAAACAGAGCACCAGGAGAATATGGATGTTTTTAACATAAGTACCCCATTATACCGTGTTTGTTGCACAATTCTCTGTGATATAGACAATGACATTTGATTGTCTTGCACCCTTGTCTGTTTCTGTGCAAGAGTATTATGCTGACAGCCTGTCAGGCCAGCAGTAGGAAGTGTGTGGGCGAAGGCCAGGCAATACACTGAGCTGAATTCACAGCCTGAGAGGCCCACATGCCTTTATTATTCTGTGGAATCTATTGAGCATCTGGGACTAAATTATTTATCAACATCGACCTAGTTCCAGGGTGCTAAGTTAGATACTTGGTTGTCATCAGGCATTTTGATAAGAGCTGCTGCTGGTGTGTGAAATCTACCATGGGTAAATAAAGAGCATGTGTACGGATCATAAACTAGATACCATTTCATTTTCTTGAATGAAGGTTTGAATGCGGAGCCTTTAGATATGTTGAGATCTAAACATAGCTTCTAGCTTCTTTCCATGTTGAACCACTAATCCTCATCTACTACCTCCTCCTACTTCTATACCGCTCTTTAATAATGTGTTACTGCGAGGCTGAAACTTAGGAGAGATAACTCCTCCCAATTAGTCCACTGCAGCTCTGGTCAGATACGGACCCTCGCAGGCTGCTCTCAGTGTAAATAGGTGCCAACATGACAAATAATGGCACACAGTCTGGGCAGCAGCAACATGTAGAGAATGTTGATTCCTCAGCATTACAGACAAGTCAAGGCTGAGAACTTTATACCTGTACAAATATATACTTTTAAAAAAGCACATGAAAAGTATATAGATAGATGTAATTTTTTGTCTGTCTTTTTCCTAAGGACATTATATAAACAAAATATTAAAATTTTTGTTTGCCTAAAGTGGAGATTTAACATTTAATTCTATATTTTGTCTTTTGAAATGCTTAGTAATTGTAAGCATTAAAGTCAACTGGGAGAGAATTACAGAGTGATCACAATATGCACTTTTAAAAATTAAACCAATTCAAATAACAGTCTTAATTATAGTTGACAATAAAATTAGTACCAGTTTCTAAAGAATTTGTCAAAATTATTATTGGTAATTTTTTATTTGTTTGTTTTTTTAGAAGGAAATGCCACTACACAAATACCCCTTTCTTATTAATCATCTAACCTGTATGTACATAAGCTACTTTTTTGGGCAAAAATATAGATAAAATCTACAATAAATAAGCTAAAGATTGCTGATTTTTTGTGAAACAAACTGCAATATTGTCACTGACCAATAGTGTGCACCAGAAAGAGAGCCTTAAAAACATTGGCTTGCTTTGGAACAAAAAAAGAAGGCCCACTATGGGGGAAAAAAACCCGAAAGGCAAAAGAAAACAGCAAGCATCCTCAGTGGAATACATTACCGGGACAGCAGAGGCATGCTTCAGATAAACCTTTCAGACGCCTTCAGTGTCCTCCTGACTTTCAGCTCGTCTCCAAAGAGACATGTTGTGTGCCAGGGAGCATTCATCAAATTAGACCGGAGAGAAAACAATGCGAAAACCCACGACTCTCCATGGAGACACACCGACAGGTTATCACAGAGAAGGTGTCTCTTGCTCTCAAGCACCAGGGCAGCAGCACACAGCTTTCTCCCTGAAGAGTAGCCTTTCTTTCTCTATCCCTCCGCAGGCCAGCATTAAGAGATGAAAACATGCATCCAGGGCAGCCGTGTACAACTGTAGTGCATTATATTAAAGTCACCCACTGCATATAGGAGCTATTAAGGAGTTGTGCTGAACACTGCAAGGCCGTTGAGTGTTACTAGGGAACAGATCAGTGTTTATAAAGTTGTAGATAAACTGGTGACTGCTGACTAAGCCTTAGCGAGCACATGCAGAGCACAGCTAAGCCTGGACATCTCATTATGGAGGACCATTATCAATTCTCACAGATCGAAAACCAGCATGACAGTACTACAGAAAGCACTGGGGAACCTTTGGCTGAGTCAGGTAGGAAATTCCTGGTCGGCATCTTCTTTGATGGTTCAATCACTGCATGAGCCAAGGCCAGTCGATACCTTTACCTGTCTGCAACATTTAATCAAATTGACTTTATTAAACTAAATAATCTGAAATTACAGTATACACACAACATTATGGTTTACTTTCTGTGAAGAAAGCAGGAAGGCATTACTTTTTCTTCCACTTCTCTGACTGTCTCCCCAGGTTCCCTCAGAGGAGTGAGGTCTCTGCTGCTCTGCAGAGCTAGATAAATGAGCTGTGCTGTAGGTTCACCATGGCTTCAGCACCTTGCAGTTAGATTAATGATGCTTTGCAAACCTTGAGTCTTTGCTTTTAGCATTTTCGAAGTGCCTTCATAAAATGAACCACGGGTATATCTTGTTCATAAATGTATCTGTTGTGGCATATTTCTTGTGGGAATGATGTTATGAAATCAATCAACTGGACTCTTTAACCCAGTATTTCTGAAAATGGTCAACACTGAAGAAGAATTAAACGGATAACCTTTATGGGCAGATAATAAAGATTGTCCAAATTTTCCTTTTCAATTATAGCCAGGGTTGTAACTCACCAGAGTTATACTGATTTACTTATGCTACAAACAGAAATATTAATAAAACATGAGCACAAAGCAGCTTGGAATGCAACTAAGATTTGCTGCAGAGTGATGATGTTGCATTTAGAATAACAAACTCTTGCTTTGGTGCATAACACACTGCTCAGTCAATGTAGTAATGGGAAGTGCGTAGCTTCAACTTGTGTTCTTCAAGTAGGGATATACAGTACTTTATCTAGTGACTGGGAGAAAGTCAAGATGAATGCTGCATGAGGGAAGTAGCTTAAATACCTAAAAGACCGGCACCCTACCAAAGAATTTAAAGCTATGCTGAAGATTGACCCTTTGTGCAATAAAAAAAAAAAAAACTGCTTCAAAACACTCAAATTCTTGCAGCATTCAAACAGAAATTGTAACTTTTTATCTGGTTTTGAACTGCAGTGTCACTATGAGGCAACTGCACTCCTATCTCTCACCAAACAACTGATTCAATTAATCAACCATACATCCATGTTTTGTTAAACTAGACAATGTGATTACATATACTAAATCATCATTCAAATATGCACATCCAGGTTTGAGGGTGTGCCTCTAAAGGTTTTTTTTTTTTTTCCATTATTTAGAAAAGTGTTTTATAATTACTTATTTACAGTTATAAACAATTGAAATACTGAAAGCAACTTATGTTTTACACTTTCAAATTTTGAAATATTTCTCGGCCATAAATATGATATTTAGCGCAGCTGCATTGTTTTTTGTTGTTTTTATCAAAACTGATGGTACATCGGAATGATCATGAGAATATCTGTAGTTGTTTATTTTCTTTGAAAAACAATCTAAGATTTTTTTTGTGTGTCTCAACCCAACCTACCTGTCAGTTTTCATTATGGTGGCTAAATTGCATGGTAAGCCTCACACATGGACCACATTGAATTGTCACAGGTGAAAAAGAATCCAGGCATTGGAGGACACAATGAATTGGTAATGTTATTGGATTTCAACCAGGTCATGGCCACATAAAATGTTGACCTACACAGTTTTCCAGGTTGGTAGATGGGCTAGTAACACAAATGTATTATGTTTGTTCAGAGACACACATCTACAACACACAAATTTAATTTAACTTAGTTTAAATATAGCAAGTCTTCCCAAGTTTTTAACTGGGAACATGACATTATTTAAGGGTCTATGATCAGAAAAAAAAAGTTTCCATGTTTTGTCAATAAAGGCATAGAAAAGACTGGGTTCGCCTTTGCTCCTCTACTTTAGGTTTAAGAAGAAAATGTTCATTTAGGTGCTGCTAATTAGAGCACCTCATTATTGTGACTATCTCTATAAAAGGAAAAGTCTTAGAAGTTTGTTGATCCAGATAGTGAAGGTGTTAATACAATGCTAGTAAGAAAATACATCAAAAAGAATCTTATAAAAGTCACTGTTACTAGCATTCAATCTGGGAAGGCGATTTTCCAAAAAATTGAAGGCCACAGTTTTACAATGAGAAACAAATCTCACAAAAGAAAAACAACAAAATAAAAAGACAGTCAAGAAAAGCCAGAAATGTTGCAAAAAGAAAATAATGTATGAAGCTCCATCTATAACAGTCGTAACCATGTTGAATAGCAAAGTTCAAGAACGGACAATTAGAAAGAGACTGAACAAAAGTCTGTGGAAAGGTTACCAGGAGAACATCACTTCACTTGAATAAGAATATAGCAGCCTGACTTTTGCAAAAAAGCATTAAAATGATAAACAGGACACGTAGAACAATGATCTCCCCATGTTTGGTGAAATCCAAACATAATATATCAGCACAAACAGTTCGTATCAACTGTCAAGCATTGGGTTGTGAGTTAGATAATGATCCCCAACACAGCGGCCAGTGTACGACATGATGGCTGGAAAAGAAAGGGGGAAAAAAAAAAACCTGGTTGTTGCAACAGCCCAGACAAAGTCTGGCTGTCAGCCTGGTTATAAAATGTGATGGCAGTACATTGAAACAGCTATGAATAAATAAATTCCTCTACAATCAACTGAACGACTTATTATACAAAAAACAAATGCTTCAAGTGACATTATCTTTCTTAAGTTTTCCAAATGTATTTATTTTAATTTGCTTCTTTAATGTTTTTATGTCTAGATACTCTTAATATTTCTATTTTCATCCTATTCACTATGAATACTGTTTTTTTCTTTCATGCATTATTTTTTCCTTGTATAAGAGAAATATCCATGTTTTAGATTTATAGCTAGAAAATGAAGTATTAGGCCTCTTTCTGACCTGTAAGAGGGAATTAAAACATAAGTATAAACACCTCCTCTTAGGTTATCCTTTGGGGAGTTATCCTATATATAATACACCCACATCACACTGTTTCCTCTTCTACACCTCTACAATAAATCTGAAGGATGGAGTTTAAGGTCTGTGAGAGGGAGAATGAAAGTGGTAAGGTGGGACAACTAGGGAGGCAGTATTGATTCCTTGATTCCCGTACCTCTGCCAGAGAGTGTAGTGTGTCGAGATCTCCTGCCAGGAAAAACAAATCACGAGGCAGAAGTGATGGATGTGGCACTCCGGGATCTGGTGGTTTCGCCATCTGGATGGCCAATGCTGTATATCAGCCTCATGCACAGCAAATTAAATTTACATTTGGACGGCTTCCCCAGGCCTCACGCTTTGCAGATGCAACTGAAACGGCCCTCCGTCGCAGCACCCTTAATGGGCTTGATCTATCATTTCCAGGACTATTATGTAAAGATGATGTTGGCCCGTGTTCAGAAAGTCAGAATGATGTTACCGTCACAGCAAAATCAGATTAAGAGTAGCCAAATGGATGTTCGGCAAAATGACATCACCTTTCATTATCTTAAGATGAGTCAATGCTAATCCAAATAGAAGATGTTTTGATGCACATTTAAACATTAGTGACATAACAGCACAAATGCAATAAAATCCAGCGTTCATCTTTATTTAGGGGCCTGATGCACTCTTTACCAGTTTTTTTTTTTCTTTTTATTCACCACAAAATTACAAACAATGGGCAGAGCTTTATTGCTGCAGCTCATCCTACTAAGCAGCACTTCATATCCAAAAGTCTAACCTGGCCTTGAGGAGGCTGCCATGCTTAAATGAAATGACCTTTAACGCAGAGCTGATCAAATGGCCTGAGGCAAGACTATAAAAAAACATTGCAGTATAATGTTTTACAGTGTGCCTTTTTTCTGGTCCGTTGTTTGCCCTTTCCCATTTTCTAAGACGGCACATTCTATCATCTTTGGTTTTGTGTAGTCTGAAATGGATTTAATAAAAGAGCATGTACATTAGGTGAACATAGATTTCTTTTTTTGTATGCTTATTTTGTAAAAGATAGAAGGTAATATTGATTTAAATTTCTATTTCTCTGTATTTTGTTTTCTGTGTTTTTAGGGATGTTATTTTACATTCAGTGCCCAATTGTCCTCTAAATGCCAAAGGCACATTTGACGGCTTCTTCCAATCCCTTGACATTGTAAATATTTGCAAAGCCACAAAGGCTACTGAAACACAAATTGAGCATGTGGGATGACAATTATGTTGTGAACCTGAGCCTTCACTGTTCTTCAATAATCTGATCCCATTTCTGTAAAGAAGCTGTAGCCTGGAAAACGGCGCAGCAGCTGCTACTGTGCCAAGGCAGCGTGTGGTCGTGTTGACAGATAAATTCAGCAACCAAATAGTGTAGCTGTCTGGATTCACATGCCATCTGCCCGCAGTCTCCTTAACCTAAGCCTCTAGAAATGCCACTTTTGGTCGTTTCGAGTGGAAATCATCTCACCTTGTTTATACGGCTGAAGAATTTTATGCCCTCACCTCTGTGCCTATGTACCTCTCTCTCTTTTCAGACAACTGATGACTTGATGGTGGCTTCAGCGGAGTGTCCAAGTGATGATGAAGACATTGATCCCTGTGAGCCGAGCTCAGGTGGGTTAGGTTAGTCATCTCTTTTTTATTCTACTTCTCTTTGGGTGTGTCAGTGTATCTTTGTGTGTCATACATCACCAGAGGTATAGGTCATTACACACCGCACAATCCAATCTGCACAGTTAAACTGTGCAAATTGGAGTTGTGAGTAAGATTTAAGGTCTTACTCACAACAGTTATGTTTTTTCTGCTCACTGCTGACTTTTCTGTACCTACTGTAACTTGATCTCAAACTACAGAGTACAGAAATGTGACTTAGGAATCACTTATTTTATTTTGTCTATAGTATTCATGGTGTTTTTAAATTAAATAAGCTTGACTTGAAAAAAATCTCAAAATATCAGCTACAGCAACTATATTTGGCATTGTTTAAATTGACTGTACTTTCCTTTATGAGCAAACCTCTTTTTGTGTTTACTGAAAACCTAGATAAGAAAATAGAAACGTAAACGGACAGACTACAAACTAGAGTTAAATAGTAATCTAAATAGCTAAATTGATCATTATTTAAAAATGTATGAAGCAAGTTGACCTGACAACTTTAGCTTTCCATCGTGGACACAGCTTCATAGGATGCTCATCAAAACCCTTGTATTATTTTGGAGGTTTATATCACTTCATGTTTATATCAGGACATCACTGGACTAGAACTAGAAATTATCTAGAGGACCAGCTAATCTGAATTCATCCTTAACAAAGATGGAGAGATATTTATTTACTGAAAGTCAGTCAATAAATACATCTAAGTTTTCATAAATCTAAATCTGTTTCAAAGAACTGACTCTGTTTAATGAAAAATCAGCTAATTTCACCACTCTGAATATTTTAGACTTTGATCTATAGATGAACAAATGCAGTTCAGATTCCAGACAAATAGAAACTTTAAGATTTGTGCAGAAAATGTCTATTTAGCATCCATAGTCAGTGGTTTAATTCTAGCTATTACAAATCATTCATATCTTGTGTGCCATTTTGTCACCGTTTCTGTTTTCCAGGTGGTTTTCAAATCACCGTCACATAAACAATTTAAAAGTGATGGGAATTTCTTTATTGTGTTTGTAATGGAGTGTTGTCTAGCCACCCGGCGAGAATTATTCAACATTCGACTCTGTCAACATAATGTGGCAGCGGAAAAACTTCTCAAATAAAGATAGAGTGTTAAGTTTGAACAACACGCTGTCAGAGATCCACTGTTTGTCAAGAATGAGAAATATCATGGTGTTTTAATAATCTGGACCTAGTGTCACAATATCTTGTCAAATCCATAGTGTTCATGTAATACTGCAAACAAAGGCTTCCTTCATGGCAAGATATTGAAGGGCTGCTTGTCGTTTGCCTTGTGTTCAGAAATGTATTAATTTAAACATAAGGATTGGGGCTATCTTATTTTCGTCAGCTTTCATGTTTGTCAGTCTTCAGTTCACCCAGCGGCATTGCTAAACAAAAGTGTTGCATGAGCAACAAAAACTACACAATGTTCTGTCTGTTTGCTGTCCCTACAAGCAGATGTTGTTACTGTGTTTTAATTGTTCACCTACAGTATTTGTTGACAACAGCTCAGAGCATTTGTTAAAATGCATAGAGGGGAGTTCTCATGGAGACAGGGAAAAACAATTGTAATTATGAAACCTATGTGACTTCAAAATATTACATAGAAAATGGATAAACCCAGAGAGGTCTGTATGATTTTTACAGATGTGCACAGTGTCCCCACTGTTGTTAATTAAATTCTACAGCGGGCAGTGCAAGTTTATCCTGTTGTTTCTCATACGCTGTTGTTCACTGCGGCTGCACGCAACTCCCCTTGGATATAATGATTGAGGTGAATGTCAGTTGTTTTGTTCTTATAACACCAACACATTTAGTTGGTCTAAAGATTTGTGTTTAAAGAACCCAGATGAGTTCAAAATAAAAAAGGCACTTATTGCTTCCCCAAAGGGTTACAAGAATACAGCCTCACTCTGACAATTTGTGATTGTAAATCTGTTTGTTCCCCGCATTGCTTGGAAAACTTTTAATCTCTTTCTCTTGCCACACATGGAGGGCAATTAGGTCTAACCCTAGCATCTGCCTATGAAAACAGGGATTTTCAAATGCATTCAGAAGTGATGAGAAGCACTGAGAACAATTAAGTCCGAACTCAAGGCTCCCTGCTCCATTTAAATGTGTTATTGATCAGTATGTGGTTGTAAAACCTCCACTAAATTAATGCCTGCCTCACAGCAAATGATATCTCCTTTCTAGTCTGAATGTCTTCCTATTCTTCTGGCTTTCCACTTGCAATATTAACTATACTCTTTTTCCTCTAATTCTGATTTTTCATTTTTGATTTATATAAAGAGAGCATCACAATAAGTATTCCAACGTGCATTTGTTACCTTAGGCAAATATTATACCTGGAAGAGTACAAGTTCACACAAGCAGCATACATTATCTTTTTCTCTTTTTTTTTTTGACAAGGGCATCTGCCAAAACATCCATTGCAAACAATGTGAAGCTTTGGGACGCATCCTCCTCATGCTGTGCATTCTTCTCCTTTTGTGATCGCTGAGGGGGATTTGACACCAGAGCTGTGGGCTCCCAGGGTGGCAGCTGTCTAACACTGTATCCTGATTAATATCTACATCCAGAGAAGTTCACATGCTCTGCCAAGCACTCACCTTGTCTCCGTCAGGCTTGCTGCTTACAAAATCTAAAGATATTGTTGCTGATAAAAGTACAACTTACTCATTGTACTGCCGCTTACTTTAATAATACCAAGGATGTAAGGTTTTTCATGCTATATAACCTGAGAACTTTTTCTGGCTGCAAACTCTAAGCAGCAGCCAGAACTGCAGACACTTTGTGCCCGTGCCAACCTCTGCACTCATATGTGACTACAGTATGATAATGTTAATGCATAAGTGAACCCAGGAGGTGAGCTCTGAAACAGACTATTATGTGAGCTGTACATGGCAAGGTCAGCTGTAGATCACTCTGTATCTCAGAGGATTCCTATCCCCCAGCGGTCCCTTCCAGCCACTCAAAGACATGAATTGGCTAAGCTTGCTTATTGCCATGCTTTATTACCCTTACTTCCGGAAACCATGGAGGAGCACAGCTTATCACTTGGCAGGACTCAGATTAGATCACGCTGCACCAAATTGAATCCTCCCCCCTGGTTTCGGAACCAACAGAGGAATACAGAGGGGCATGATGCAGCAACACATCTGATTTGTAAGAGGAGGAGGATTCAGGAGTGCTCAGATTCTCGGCAGCCCATCTCTGACAGCTGAATATCACTGCAACAGTGATTACAATAACATGTTATACTGCTATCTTTGTGATGCTGGTTGGGGAAAAAATGCAAAACACAGTGCTTCGATAAGATTTACTCTCAAATTCTTAGAAAAATAATCGAAATATATGTAGACAATCTGCATAATGACCTCACCTCCAAGGTGTTCTTATATAAATGCCGAATAAATCCTGGCATTTAGCTTAAACAACTTCTGCAGTTTTCTCCGAGTAGAAATAGCTCATTTGAAGGCCAATATGAAGTGCCTGCCAATCAGCTGGAGAAAATATAGATACAGACTTGGTTGTGTGAAAATAGCCCAGCGAACATTCTGGCAAGATCACAGCTGGCGCTGATTTTCCAGCCCTAACCTCAGTTTTCATGGTGAAAGTTAATGGAAGGGGTTGCTGCGGAGCTGCATGGGGTCAGGTGGAACGGATGTCTCTTACCTACCTGCCTCATTTCATTGGCATCAAGCCTGCCGCTGTTGGAGGGGGCGAGGAGGTGCAGATGCTGTATGTGATCCACATCCAAGGTTACATGTTACACTCTGCAAATGTCTTAGTTCCGCATTATGTTTTGTTATTTCTTCTCATCTCCATCAATTCTCTGCAAAACCAGACAGTAATTGAGTAATAAAGAACATCAAAAACTAAAAAACACCCCAGAGAACTGCAGAGAGAACAACTGGGAAGATATTTTTGATGAAATTTGATTCATTCAGATGTTAATGTCAGTAAATGTGTGTATGCATTTCCAAAACTTCAACTCATGATTTTTCTTATATTTTAAAATAAATTTAACAATTAAAAGTAGAGTTTTAAAATCTTTCAGAAATGGTGGATCCCATTAGTATCTCAGTGGTCTCCATATAAACGTGTATGTGTGTTTGTTCTATATGTATTTTTTGTTTGGTTTAAACTTTCTCATTGAACAATGGTCAAAGTAAAGTCATGCCACAGTGGGCATCTATCTTCTGGGAGAAAATGATTGAAAAGCACGTTAGCTGAATTTAATTTATCTTTTGTACTTAAAGGTGGTGAGGGTCTCATGAGACTGCTTGTAGGATATATGGAGAAACACACCTAATAACATAGGCAACTCTTGATGAAGAAAGTGTTCAGCTAACACCTTCACGAGGGAGATATGTGATGTTTTTCATTCATTTGATCATTTATGTTCAAAATTTGTAATTGATTTTCTTTTTTCTGTCTTTAGATCTTGATGTGCGAAATGCAAAAATGAACTAAAAAAGATCTCACTGAAAAGAAATTAGAAGGCCACTTTTCAACCAAAGTGTTTTCCTCTTCAAATTTACAATTCATTTCCCCGTTAGAGTGCACAAAATAGAACGAAACCACCTTGAGCATGCCAGCTGGATTTTTTTAGCCTTCCACCATCATTAATTAAGCTCAAAGATTAATTGTGATTTCTTTAAAAGCAATAAGCTCCCTGACAAACACACCAAGCTGCCTCAGTTACAATTTTAGTTTCACTTATCTGCATTTCACAAAAAAAAACAAAGAATAAAAAAAATGTTCAGCCCCTTACTCTTAGCTGCAGCAGACCTTCACTGTGAATTGCCCAAAGGCGGGTTAAGGTTAATCATCTCTCGTTTCCTACTCTCTCTGTGCTCTCTCATCATATTCTATCCTCAAGCATTCCGCTGTGACATTACCAGCTACTAATGTGTTTGACATTTGTTTTAATAGATTTAATTTATGGGTGTGGAAACAATACATAGAGTAAACCAATAAATCAAACAGCAAATGAATACTCTCCTTAACCCCAGTGGCAATGACTGGAATGCACCCAGCCAAGAGAAGAAGAAATAGGGTAAATTATTGCTTTAAAAGTAGCTGTAAGATTAATGAAACATTAAGAGCACTGTGGTGGTTTAAGAGGTCACTGCCCACATTTAATAGGTTACTCAATCATACACAGCTGGAACTCTATATGTTATTTTGTTCTTTGCTGAAAAAAATAGACTGTTCTCTTGACTGCCACTAGCAGGGGTGATTTTAGCCAAACAAAAAAGAATGCTTATTTAGTAACATCACAACTCTCAACCTTTATCCTCATGCAAATTGATATTTCTGGGGGGAGCGCAGGGGGTTTCAGTATTTTCCCAATTTATCTTGACATTCCCAAGGAATTTTGCCATTTTGTTTGTTTTCCCTGCACTTTTTCACTAAGGATTAGGCCATTCCTCTCATATTTCTACATTCTATTTTAAATGAAGTGTGTTCTGGGAGAAAACAGGATTTCACACTTACTGTCAGTCTTTCTCTGAACTGATCCCCCACCCATATTTATATTTTCAATTATTCTTGTTTTCCTACTGCACATCTTTCTGGTGTGGTGACATTGATGCTAACACAATGTGTCTGCGCATAAGCTTAAGTAGGGCATGAAAGACTTTGCTTCACAGAAAGAAAAAAAGAAAGAAAAAGCAGAACCACAGGTCATTTGCAGCAATATTATGAGAAAATAAAAGCTCAGAAGTAATGTGGAGATATCAAATAAGTGGAATAATTTCTAAAGATAAAATAGCAATGTCAGTCTTTTAATCTGTAAAAACAAATGTCCCTTCACATCTTGTCAAATCTGTGCAGTGACAAAAACTTTAATCCTCTTGTGTTCTGACAGCAAGAAAGGATTTTTTTATTGCTATTATGTCACACAATTCTGAAATATCTAGCTTCAGATTATCTACATAGATCACAAATATAGATCGCAGAAACGTGTGAGCTGACACTTTAGGAATCTAATCAAGAGATAAATTCCACACTTGAGGCATTCAGGCCAAGTGAGCTCAGTCCTCTACTTTCATCTTGGCTCCTTTAGTTGAATCCCTCTGGGGAAAACGGTTTAAACAGCACCATACCTTTTACCAGGCTAAATCAAAGACCTTTTAATAATTCTCCCTCCATTTCATGCTCACCCAGCTCACAGCTCATCATCCACCATCAGCATAAGCGGAGCCACTTCAGAGACACACATGTATCACGAGGCACACTGCCAGAGTGTCTCAAGAACATGATGGCTTGCATCACTTCTTGAGGACACAAAGATAATTAAAGAGGGAGGAGGGGGATTTAATAAATGCTCTGGCTCTGCTGCTGTTGATACAGTGACCGGTCCCCAGACTGATCCCCAGCTCTGTGACAGCTTTGACAGCTAATGATATAACTGGTTATGTAAAATGTGATAGTGTTACACTAATTTGGTTGACAGATTAACAGCAAAATATCACAAAGCAAACCAACTAACTCTTGGTTCCTACAGAAGCAGCTCACTGTCTAAAAACCATTTAAAGTATAGCGCCTTTCAAAAGTATGCAGACAATTAAACTTTTACAGAATTTGTCACAACCACAAACCTAACTGTATTGTCGGGTTGTTTGGGTTCTAAAAAGATTGAACTATGTTAAGTGATATATAGAAAATATGTATCTGAAAAATGTGCCTATAGTGTGTGAAACAGCCTAGCAAAATCAATGAACAGGAAAATTCTCTACAAATAATATTAAGTTACGTTCCACAGAATAATCTATGATTACTTGAATTTGAGAATACAGACCCACGAACAGGGACGGCTCCACTGCATTTCCAAACTTAAAAATTTATGTTCACATACAGCATTTATACAGTCTGACTGAGTCTGAATTTTTTTTGTAAAAATTGGCTAAGCTGATCGGGATATACTTTAAAGGTTTGTCCCCATCAGCTATAATTTCAGGTGGTTCTACAAAATACCAACTCAAGGAAAGTGAACAAACCATTTTAAAAGTATTATATCCCATTCATTTTATAGTTAGGTGCTGTTTTATGTAAGTGATTTGCAGAACGCCCTCCTAAAACACATTTGATTGATTGGCTGTAACTTGACAAAATTATCACATGTGCATGGCACTGTAGCACTGTGAAAACCCATAACTAAACAAAGTGTTGCCCAGGTGATCAATTTATTTAAAAGGATACTTCTCTCTCATCATCTCAGCATAAGCGGAGCCACTTCAGAGACACACGTGTAAGCTATCACGAGGAAAACTAGTGGCAACGGTTAATAAAAGGTCAAGTCCAGCCAGTTTATTCTATACATCCTCAATTGCAATAGTTGTTTCATTACTTCCAAATAAGCCTCTCACATGCCTGAAATAAACCAAACCCCACCACCACTCTGTGTCTTCCTTCATCCGTGACCCCTATCAACCTGTTCACCCTGTGACAAATTACCAAACAAATGAACCCTCACTCTGGAGACAAATGAGGAAAAATAGTCTTTGAAGAGAACCATTTATTCAAATCCCACTTGACAGGAGGGTATCTCTGATCCTATTTCTTTCCTTGAGTGCATGTGGCAAGAAAGAAGTCAGGCAAAGAGAACTGAAATCCACAACAGGCTTTTAAATGACATGTTCCCTGATATCTTCGCCAAAAGGCCTCATGTACCCAGGCTGAAGAACCCTGAGAGAATTAGGAGAAAAGATGCTTTTTAAAAAAACAAATTGCTGTGGCAGACGGACACTTGAAGCCGAAGCAATCTCAGCATTTACGTGTTTTGATTGTTCGGTTTTATGGCCGCCATTGTTCTCATCCTGCTGTTGCTTTTGTTTATCGCTTGCATTTCTGCATCTCTTCTTGAGAAATAGAGGCAAATGATTTGTGGCGAAATGCCTGAAACATTAACTGTTGTCCTTGTAAGTAAACCAGCAAGGACTTTATGATGGCCCTGAATGTGATACTGTAATTTAAATCTCACTCTGGGATGAGATGAAGAGGACAAAGTTATTTTGGCAGCTTTAACACAAGTGCAATCCTTCAAAAGTTAACCCTCCTGAGTTTACCTCCATCGCATCACAAGCGCACCCCTACTATGCTGCCAAGAAGCCAGGCGCCACTTTAAGGTCATTTTCCCCATGTCTAATTTTACCCTTGGGTACGCTTGAGTAGAGCGTATGAGAGCAGCCATCATTTTAAACACTTGTTTCAGGCGCTATTTCTTTCTCAGTTTATGTGCCTCCGTTCTGAGGTGATGGAGTGCTAATGAACAGACAGGCAGATGCAATTTGCCTGAGGTCCTTATGTGGCTTTCTTGAAGGCCTGATGTCGAACACATTACAGTGCCTCAGCTCAATGTGAGGGAGATTGGGGCTCACGGGTAACAAATGGCCTGAATCATGAGATTCATCAGGTGATCTAGTGGACTATGGCAGATTCAATCAAGCGGCGGTTTGAAATATTCTACCGAGACTAAGTGAGAGCTAATGAGCTGCTATGAATGCATATCGTTATAGACTAAACTTGAAGGTTCTCTACTAAATTCAGTTTTGTGTATGGTCACTGTTGACTAGTCTTTGTTAAGATATATATTTTTAGCTTGCCCATAATGAAAGAAAGGAAGAATCGTGGTCAGCTAATTGAGGCTTTAACATCTTTGTATGAATGCAGTCTGGGGGGAGCCAATCAACAGATCCAGGCAGAAGGAAATAACAAAGCCCAGAGCTGGAGGTGTCAGATCACACAAGAAGAACAGCGCACTGTGGGACTTTTGTCACATGGCTCACCGCTGATATTTCAGATTGTGGCTGCCTGCCTCCTTAACTCTTCTAGCTCAGTTAGCTCACAGGAGTAGCCAGCCAAGGTTTTAGATTAAACACCCGGAGTTTCAGACAGAGGTCTCTCCCTTCCATCAATCTGTTATCTACTCTCTGAACTCTTTTGACTTTAAAAGGACAGACAACAAATATGAAAAAAGCTCGATGTTTAATACCTGAACAACGGCTTGCTGGGGACGTGCCTAGTCAACCAGTGGCTTTTGCCCACAAGGCGAGGGCATTCTTCACACCTGTCTGCAAGGATAAGTGGGCTTGTCACAGGCAAAGCTAATCTGTTGCAACACTCAGTCACACTCAATCCCCTGGTGGAACGCTGCGCTTGTCCTTGAATGTTTGCTGGCACTGGAAGCATACTTGGGTCGCTGATCGGTCTAAACGTGGTGGAAAACATGTCAATGAGGAGCAGCGGCCTCTTGTCTCTTTACAGACAGCTTTGAGGACTTTTGCCCTTTACAGTTAGCACTTTTAATGCTTCTAGCTCCGGAAGGAACAAACTCATCCTAACACAGGGATATATGCTGTCTGCGGAGGTAATTAGCTTGTGAATAACACAGTTCAGCACAGTGCCTGTCTAAACATTAAAACGTCACTCAAGCAGAGACATATATTGAGTCTGTATTTTACCTGATAAAACCTACAACACAGAGACAGCATAAAACAACAAAAGGAGCTATCAAATGCACTGAGTCAGTCTTCTTATGTGTAATCACCACCCTATTCACTGGTGAAAATTATACTTTCAAAGTAATCACACATTTTAACATCGTATTGCATAAACTTTGCATTTATGGTTTTCAGAAATGTTTCCCGTGGTAATTTGTAATAAGTAGGTGGAAAAGCATATTTTTGTTCAATCATAAAATAAGGACTGGAGTAGATGAAACAAAGTGCTTACACAAACATCAATACCAGCAAAATGTTGTTGTCTATGTTTCTTTTTGATGTAGTTAAGTTGCTTTGGACTGACGACTGAGTCCTTAGAGGAGAAGGGAGATACTTGTTGGAAAATATTACTCTGAATAGATCAAAGGAGTTGAAGGGTGACTTGTGAAAAAGAGAAAAGCTAAATAAATTTTTAGAGAAATGGTTTCATTTAAAAGCTGAATAATGCAATTATTTTTATAGCACACCATTAACTGAGAAAAATAAACAAGAGATAAAAGAAGAAGAACAAATTGAGGCATGGTAGAGGGGAAAAAGACAATGAACATCAATAAATACAATTAATGGTTGTTTTTATTTTATTCAAACATAATAAAATCAATGTCACTAGCGTCTGTATCTGAAACTTACAATTTATGCTTCCCAGCTGAATGGGACAGACAGTTTAGCTATATGAAGAAACTCTGAAATTATTTTATTAGAGCTAAGGAGCAACTAGAATAAGATTCAGTCTGATCCAAAACACTGCAGCTGTCTAAGGGTCAAGTTAAAGTATTTGTGAGCACTGAAGCACCTGCAAACCGGAATCTGCATGTGCTTCTGATTTTGATACTAGAAGCAGAACCACCCTGAAACAAAGCAGTGCTTTGTGAATTCCCTTGTAAGTTTTGAGTAGTTTGTTTGAGATATATGGATTTAACAAAAAATAATAATAATCTTGACTCCTCTATGTGGTTTCTGTGTTTGATTCTAACTTTGGAGACAGTAAACTTCACAGTAAAGCAGAACCTCTTGCAGAATTATATACCAGCACGAACATTTTCCAATGTTTTAAGAAGTGGGTGTTTTTATGGTTTAGAGGATTCTAAACCTGACCTGCAAGCAGCAAAAAAGCCTGTTTAAGATTTTAGAAACTCATCTTTAGCTAGTTGAGAGACAAGATCCACCAGTCAGATCCACTGGCAAAAAGACAAAAAGAAATATCCACAGGATGAATATATCGATTTAATTTGAAAGTTTTTTCCACAGCATCTGTTTGTAAATGTGTTTTATTAAAAGTACGAGGAAGAAAATCAAAGAGAATGTTCTTAGATTCTGAGAGTTTTGCAGAACTGATGACTAACACAAAAATCCAACAGACAGACATGACAGAGAGACTGGGTGATATCAGGCAGCTCATGTGTTTCCAGAATACGTTCGATAGAATGGCATTGTTTTGGAAACAGAAGTGGGAGCTGTCTTTGGCTCAATCTGCTTAGTCAGCTGAAGAATTGTTTCTTTGTGAGAGATTTATTTTTAGCGACTGTGTGATACTGTCATGCTGCTTGAGTATGTAAGGAAAGCTGAAAATGTCTGTTCATTCATGACTGTGCTCTAAAACGCACAATGAGCCACAAGCTTTTAGTTGTTTTGTTCAGTGAATCCCGAACATAGTAGTTTACCTATCGGTTTTGTCTACACATTTAGCAGATTTCCCACTCTTCCATCTCTGATTTTTTTTGCCAACCAGTTTCCTCCTCTTGGGTCAACAGGAGAAGGTCTTCCAGCTGTATTAAAAATTGTATCTGTTGTTGCTTGTTGAGGAAGCTTTCAGTTACTGAGCTTTGCTCTGTTGTACAAGCTGCCTTCTGGCCTCTAACATCTACATTCGACAGTGAATTACAATCGTCTTATTCTCCAAGGCTTTGAGTTAATTACTGTCTGTCTATGAGTGGGTAGGGATGACTTGCATTGTTTACTATATGTTTTTGCAATGTGTTCACGAGTTACATTGTAGTACTGTGGTAGTGGTTAATTGAAATTTTACATTTCATTTATTTTCTTATATTTGTGATGAGCTTATTTTTATAAAGTTAAATTTATTTTCTTATTTTGTTACCATAGGACAAACGTTTTATTAGAGTCTTGTGATTCTTGGTTTATATATGTAAACAAAGTACTGGGATCCATGACACTAATTGCCAATTTGACAGAAACTACTAGCAAACTTCCCCATATAAGAAAATACTTAAATATTTTTCACATTTTGTGAACTTAATTTTGCAAATCTCCATGACTCTATGTTGAATTTTTTTTTCAATAGTCTTTTTTCAATAGACTGCACAAAGAAGCTCAGTTGAGTGGAAAATGATAATAAGCTTTTATTTAAAAAATAAATAAGTAATAGAAAGTTGTGACATGCATATGTAATCCACACCCTTTTAATCTGATATTTGTAAATAATATCCAATTTCCTTTGAAAGTAATCTAATGAGTGTGTTTAATCGATGCTTACAGCTTCACTGAAATTGAACTCAAATTTAACCTTGTCAAATTTCAAGTTGACAAGGTTGGCAGGTGGCTTGTAGAACCACCAGCAGTAACAAGTGGTTCTACAAAGTGAATATAAATGCATGCCACACTTTTCAGATCCTTATTTGTGAAAATGTTGTAGTTCTTTTTCTTACAATTCACAGTTATGCGGTACTTTGTGTTGGTCTGTCTTGGTAATTTCCATAAAATACATCAAGGTTTGTAGTTTTAATGTGACAAACATCAAAAAGGTTAAGGAGCATGACCATTTTCTGTAAGAGACATCATAGTATCCCAAGCATAATCTCTCATGTAATGTCTAGTCATAGTTCATGTGCTGAAAGCAGCTTTTTAAAATTCAGTTTATTGCTTAAAATCTTAATATGATAGCAATGATAAGACTTTGAAGTAAATGCATGTTAGAGCCTGTTTAGTAACTTTATGTATTTGTTTTGCCTGCAGCCAGTCCCACAGGATCTGGACCGAAGGGTTACCCGGGCACGTCTGAGGTCTTCCGGGAGTCCAGCAGCACAACGGGGATGGTGGTTGGTATTGTAGCAGCAGCTGCCCTGTGTATACTCATCCTCCTTTATGCTATGTACAAGTACCGTAACAGAGATGAGGGATCATATCACGTGGATGAGAGTCGCAACTACATCAGCAACTCAGCACAATCCAATGGCACAGTAGTCAAAGAAAAACCCGTCAACAACCCAAAAACCTCCAGCAAGAACAAGAAGAACAAGGACAAAGAGTACTATGTGTGACTGAGGACCCTTTGGTCTTTTCTAGACCGACATCTGTCTCAAAGATAGATCAGGACATAAACATGTGTACAGGATAATAACAAAGATGAACAATATTTAGTCATTTTTTCTTACAAGCTAATGCCCTGCAAAATAAACTGAAAATAAAAATATAAATTTCTTTACTCTAAAGAACCCCAAACAAAAAGGACATACTGTCCAGAGAGAGACTCAAAGGAAACGGACTGGCTAATATTTAAAGTGAACCAAACAATAATAACCCATGTGTGACTTGTTCCTGGGCCAGAGTAATGTCACCCATCTGTCATGTTTCTGGGAACAGAAGAGCACAGACGCATTTTGCAGACGGAGATTCAACATTACAAACTGCATTTACATTGCCTGTGTTTGTGTGGTTGACTTTTTTTTCTAGAGAAAATGGCACACTGCATCAATAAATACATACCATAAATATGCCAAACATTGACTCCAGAAGGGAAGGACGGAGGAAAAGACAGCTCATGGTGGAACATTTCAGGCCAAAGCACTCACCGAAGAGGCAGTGAAGTCCGGCCAAGACTTATTTGTTTCACTGAGCTGTTGCAGTGTAAAGATTAGAACAGATGGTTGTTTCTCATGAAATGGTCTGATTTACTAGGACAGTTCTTTGAAAGAGAAAGTGGAGACCTTCATGTTCCACGTTGTGTGATCTTTAAGGGACGGCGTTTCTCCTCGGATTCCTGGGGATCTGAGAAAAGGTTACCACCTGGGAGCCATGCACGCAAATTATCTTATTACAGTACATATGTTTATAAACAGTACAACCACATCTATATGTGCTTTCTGGACTGTGACAAAGTGGTGTTTTATAGCCTGTTGTAAAGATGATGCAAAATATAACTGCTCCTCAACCATTTTGGAATAAAATCTATTAAAAAAGACAATAAAAATAAAGACATATGTGTTAATAGGTGTTGCTAGACATAGAAGATTTTATGAGGACATGTTTTTCTCTCAGTTGAATGTTAATTTGAAATCTCCTTGTTTTTACATGTATTCCTATATAGTTTTTATACAAATGCCAACCTGAGATAGATAATCCTGGACCAGTAATAGCCTATCCATTCCCAAAAACCACACAAGACACCAACAGTGGAGTCTTGTGTGAATCTCTTTCAAGGAATCACTGCCTTTCTCCTCCATCCTGATTCAACTAGGTGAAAATGAAGAAGAATATGAGTCGTGATGATTATGAGGCTAGATGATGACAAAGATACAGAAAAATTCATTTGTGTGCGTGTTTTTGTTTTTTTTTCCCCAAAGCGGTACTAAAACAGTGGACAATGTGTGCTTGGGCTGACCCTAAATCCTGAGGAGAATAGGTCAAATAAGCCTCCATTTCAACTGTTCTGTGTTTGTTCTGTCATTCTGTCTGTCAAACCTGCTTTCCAAACTTGTACTTGGAATGAGTATGAGGAAAAATGACCATGAACTATAAATGATGATTATGAATTCTCTTTGTTTGCTGCTCTTTTGTTTAATTCCAAGTCTTTTATTTCAAATGTATTTCTTGTACTCCCAAGTTTAAAAGGTTTCCTTATTAAATCTAGTTTTGGAAAAGCAAATTAATAAAACATTACCTAAGTGAACTTAAACTAGTCTGATGACAAGCTGTATAATATATAATTGCAGATTTTTGTGATTAGATTTCCTACAATCCAGTAATTTTTATTTCAGATCTGCTCATGATACCTGAATTTAAATATATGTTCATGCCAACGTTTTCTGATCCTCAGCACCTTTAGTATTGTTTGCAATCATGGTGTTGTAAAAAGGAACAGGAATAAGCCACACAATCACTGCAAGTTATATTTACTGTATTTGCGTCCTTCATCTGTACTTTTTCAATAATTGCAAAACGGGCATCAGGAAGATGCCCTTTTCATGGCTATGATAACATTCTTGTCAGATTGCTGAGCTGCTAAATTGACTGTAGAATTGGGAGAAATTATGTTTTATTTGTATTATTTACTTTTACTGTTGCCTCTTACAGAGAACAGCGTGTAAATGAGAACTAGTTCTCAATCATCTCACCTGGTTAAATAAATCCAAGCACTGACTGCTGAGAGAAATTTGGAGAAATGTTGAATGGTTACAATAGACCTCAAAATATAAATGTAGTGGTTTTATGTCTTTTTCTGCATCTACGGTCTGGGACTTCGTTGAAGTTGAACATGGAGCTAAAACATTCTGAAAAGTGACAAAATTACTTGCAAACAAACCTTTCTGGCAAATAGGAGTTAGCTATTTCAGTAAATGAAGTCAAAACATGTGATAATGATGTAAAAAATATATTTTGTTGCAGGTTGCAACAGAAGACTCTACTGTTAGAGTTTTTGAAGGCTGTTGTAGCTCTAGTGGGGTTTATTCATTTTTTGGTGGCCTGGAAGAAAGACAGAGAGAGAAGGGGAAGACATGCAGTAAATAGACCGAGATCGGAATCAAACCAGAACAGCTGTTTAGTCTCCACAGATGGTGCACCTGCTCTACCACTGAGCCATGTTGCACTCCCTGAGCCTTTCAGCTCCACGACAACTAGATGTTGAGAGCTAAAAAAATAAAAAATAAGCAATGTTCCCTATTTCAGTTAGCCTTCCTGTCATTCCTAAAACTCTGTTGCTCCTGTGTACACTTCTACTTGTCCTCTGTTATTACTTTTCCTCTCTTTTTTGCACAAAATACAATCAACAAGTATCTCTTATTTTCTCCTTTTGCTCACCAACATTTTTCCAAAGAAGGTGACTTTGAGTCCTCCCTCTGCAGGCAACAGATATTCCACCGACAGTAGTTTCTCATTGCAAGCTCTGTCCATATGTTTAAACATTTGACTGTAAGCCCTAACTTCAGGGTAAATTCAACCAACATACAACCTCCAGCTACACAGAACAACTGTGCCAGGATCAATATACTATGCCTGGGCCTGATAGCGGATGCCAGAATTACATCAGTACTTCATCCAGTACCAATACTGGATCGGATCGAGGCCATCTGCTGTTGTGATTTAATAACCTTGTGTAAACACCCTTAAGTCTTGTGATAACCGGGTTTTGATTTTTTTTTTGTCTACTTGCTCTTCTTTTATCCCAAATCCATGGGACTTCCATTACCCTTAAATCAACTGGATGACTGCAGCCGCGGGAGCTATTCCAGTAATTTCTAATGTTGCATCGAGCCACTAGACTCTAGCAGAGATGCTCAGCAAGCTACATTTGGTAAGCGCACCTCTGTGTACCTTCACACCCACAGATTTGCCTTTCATTTTCTAACTTGTAGCCTTCAATCTTAACTCAAATGACACCACTTGACATTTATCAGCTAGGAAGACTGGTATGAAACTTTTCACCGTTTTATGTGGCATGTTTTAAACTTGGAGTGTTAATCTCTGAGACATGTAAACAGACTCTGAAGTGTAAAACGGGACAAACCGAGGTTCTTTGAGCCAGTTCATCTGTCAGATTTTGATTCCTAATGTGACGTGTATCGACTGCATCCAATTATATGTCAACAAGAGACAAAAATGCAAAGGGAAAAATGTATGTTCAAGAGAAACATATCTAGTACCGTAGTTTGATCAAAGACATTTTATCTACTTATTTCTTTGTTGAGCTTTTTTTTTGTCTGGTCAGGCAGGTTAAAGTGTAACAAAACATTAATTAATTAAATGAAAAAAAGAAAGACTCAGCCAAAATATATTCCTCAGAGTAGTCCAAAATCAAAACAACTGCTGATCAAAAAACAGGTAAAACACACATGGAACATTTTGGAAGACATGCTTCCCATTACACCTGAAGGAGAATGTCCAGATCAGGGGTGCTCAAGTTCAGTCCTCGAGAGCTACCGTCCTGCAACTTTTAGATGCAGCCTTACTCCAACAGACGGGGATCAGCT
>CAEGAG010007703.1:0-12241 GCA_903067065.1 Brachyrhaphis terrabensis | reverse complement strand
GATGGTCGTCTTGTCCAATCAGCGCTCGCGTTGACGTCTGTCCCCTCCCACTTTTGGCTCCTGGAGCTGCCTGGACTAATCAGCGCTCGCCTCCGACTGTTCAGCCATTTTGTAAGAAAATCAAGCAAGTCTGCCGCTCTACCTTCGCTTCAGACCTGCAGTTTTTTTCTTGTGCAATGGACGGGTAAGTGAAAAGAAGCTTACTTAAAGACTTACATTTTTAAACCAAACTGTTAGGGAAGCGAATGAGTATGTTATGTTTGGGGTTTCGTTAAGTGTTTTGACTTCTCGGGTTACCGCTGTTTAACCAGTGGAGCTGTAAAACTTTACTCGAAACACTTTTTTTCCCTCTTCAAAACATGCAACAGTTAGCAGGAGGAAGCGCTAACTAGCAGCTGCTAGCGTCACTGCTATCCGTTAGTAAAGTTGGTAGTTTTTAGTTATTTTAACACCCGCTATAAACAGTTATATAGCTGAAAAAACGATTTAATGTTAGAAAAACCGTTATATGTATCGTTTTTACTTCATTTTCACCGACAGCTTCTCTTTTTCTCGCACAGTCTGAGTAGTTCATGTTGGCTAACTGTACCTTTGTAACTTGGTTTTTTTACGGGAACTCGAGAGGTTAGCTAAAGCAACGTGTCTCATTTCCGCATTCATTTATCCGCGGAGTTTCAGGGCCATGTTGAAAATGCCTGGCCTCATCATTTCACGTTGATTTAATCAAGTTATCTTATCCGGGTAGGGTAGGATGCATAATAGCGTATTGTGCAGTTCTGCTAGTTTGGTTAACTGATTTCGATAAAGGGAGACCGAGAAGCTGCGCAGCGAAGAGCAACTTGATCGACTTTCGTGTCATTGTTAACTCGTGTAAATTTTCCACTCTGAAGTTTTGCTTATACTTGTGTTTTCAATCCGTTGTAGCCGCCTAGACGCCACTGAGTTGTACCCTCTGGGATCCGGCTACGTCCCTGAAATTGAGTGAGTTTTTTTCCTTTTTATAATTACAATTTTTTTTTGCATTTGTTTTTGTTGCATTGTTGCTCGTCTAGTTTTTGATTTCTGTCCTGTACTTTGAAGCTCATATTTGGAAGAGGGAAGTCGTTTCACTTACTTGTATAAAAACTTTCTGTTCTTAGCAAAAACTGATCGATTTGTTTATTCAGCTGTGAATAACTGTGGATTTTCTTTTGACTTTTACAGCAGTGTCCATGACATATCAGTTGGCACAAAGGTAGGCCACCTCTGAGTTTCATTTCAAATGCTTAATATAGACTTTTTGACTGTTGTTTAGGGATTAACAATATTGTGCATATATAAAAGCACCAGTAGGCCAGATTTTCTGGTCTGTTCAGACTTGAGGTCAGACCTAAAAGATGAACCAAAAATCGCTATCCATCAATAAACAATGTGTTAGGCAATTATTTAAGTGGAATTAATTTATGCTCCTTAAAATCTGACAAGACATGAAAAGACATGTATTTGAAGTCATATCATAATTGAGGCTAAATAAAAATGGCATGTTTTTCTGATATTATTCACCCCTAAAATTAGATCTGGCTGCCATTTTTATTACAAGTTCTTTATTCATATCTAGAGGGATTGTTTCTTTTGTCTGTCTGTTTATTTAAAATAAACACATCATAGTATACTGTTTTAAGTGGAGCAGTGTATGTTTTATTCTGCTGCTGCTATAATTTTAAAGGGAAATAAGAAAAACTAAGATTTAGTTTTGATACTTTTTAATATAGCTAAACAGGAAGACTTTCTGAGTTATCTTTTTTTTTTTTATCAGAAGTCATAATCTTTCTTATTTTACAAGTCAGCTGGCATAAATGGGGATTTCAACCCCATTACGTCTTTTCCAATACGTCAATTATCAGAAAATTATGCACAGATAGTTTGTAGATAAGATGTGTGCATTTGTGTGGCCAAGTCTCCACACCTCAGGAAATGGTTAAAAGAAATTCAGACTGATACACTATGGGGTAAGTATATGGGCACAACATGAAAGTTGGAAGATAGGAAATGAAAATCTATGGGTAGTAATTGGCGAAGGAACAAATTGAGTTCAAGCTTTCTTTCTTTTCTTTTTTTTATGTAGTAGCCTGAGAGGAAATGAAAAATTCTGGATTTATTCGGTCTTAGTCATGCAAACTTAGTTCTCCTGAGCTTTCTTTATTTTTAGGGCAGTTGTGTAAACCGGTTGCTCATGTGTCACAGGTTTGCCGTTGCCAACCAGACTTAATGAAACATTTATTATGTACGTCTGAGCTGTCAGCATGTCGGCCAGTTCCACACAGGACAGCGAATGCTGAATGTGTGATAATTTGGATAAAGGCCTTTTTTTCTTTTTTTTTTAGAGGTGGAGCTCCTTGTTTTCCTGTTCTCTGCTTGTTTGCATGTGTGGCTGTGGAAATGACACTTCCTGTTATTTCGTGTGGTCTCTGGGCCTTTCTGGAATGCTAAGAAGCCCGAATTAAGCCAGATGATGTTTTCGGAGACCATTGTAAAAAAAAACAACAACTAAAAAACAAACAAAACAAAAAAACGCTAATTTGTACAAGACTACTGTAGTGGAAAAAAATGTGGGGAAATTTTTCACTGATGTAGGTCATGGACCCTCTGCAACTATTTATTGGGCCAGTTGGAGACAAACAAGTTGGTGTTTCAGCTCGATTCTTGTTCGTTAATGTTTTCACCCTATAAAAATTCCTTCTTAAACAGTAATCCTTGGTAACAGTGCCAGGGGAGAGACATGTGTAGGTGGACTAATTGATCGTAACTCAGAGCCATAACCATCCTCCCACAACAGCGCTCAGCCTCACGGCCAAAGGTCTTTACAATGTTTAAACAAGATCTCTGCTGCATGTGTCTGTTACAGTGACACACCCCGCAGCCTATTCATTCCACTAAGAACTATTGGTTTCTATTTTGAGTCACGATGCACCTTTTTACTTTTTGAAATGGGTACTGGTTGGAACTAGAGGTTAAATCCTATTGGCTAGCTTGGACCTTTTTTGTTTTTTGTTGCGGTAATGATGATGCTGAGTTATGGAGCCTTGCCTTGCTGGAATCTGTAATTATTCTGTCTGGGCAGAAGGTCTGGCATGCTGTGGTCACATTCCGATCTCCCCCTGGTAGCCCCCCATTGAGGCACTGCTCCCTCCCCCTCTCGTCTGGTAGATCCTCATCTGATCATGGTGAAAACATGTCTCTACCTGTACTCTTCTTCTCCTTTGTTCTTTCCTGTGAGATCTTGTTCTACGGCTTCTTACTAGAACCCCTAATATGTTTTCTTTCAGCAGCTAATGCTGCGTCAAATCCTTTTTGATAATACAGTTTCCCCAAATGTTACAGGAAAATCTAGGAGAGAAGGAAATTTGATTCATAGCTTTTGTGACTGAAAAGAAGCAGCTGTGCAGTTTTCGGATATGAGCCAGTGTCAACTTTTTCCGTTACAATTATACTCTTAGTCATCCACCAGCAACAAACTTAAACAAGCTGAGGCTCATTTAGCTGGCAATAGCTGAAATAGCTTTGAAACTGCACTAAGAATTGCATAATCTAAACTCCTTTTTTTCCCTTGTATGACTATACCGTTTCTACCACACTCTGTTCAAAACTGTTCTTTTCTTATTACACTGTGAAAGCTGTTGGTTTGTGTATAAAGTTGATGCTCTATTGTTTTAACTGAATTTGGGAAGTAAAGGGCGAAAGAGTCCAGCCTACAGTCTGTACAGGAAGTTGAGCAAACCCTGGAACCAAACCTGATCTCAGAGCTCTTCCTGTTTGTAGCAAGTCTGCTGACTGATAAAGATACACAGCGTTCTCACAACCCCGGAGTCAGATTGGTGCTGTTTCTGCATCTCTCTTTGTCTCCATCTGCCCTTGACCTATGAAGATTTTTGCAAATTTATTTTTACAGTTCCTCCCGTCAGCTATCTGTATCGCTGGATATTTATTATATTTTATCACGTAGTAGGGACTTTGGTACCAGAGCTTAGACACTGTCCCATTTATCACTGTATGCTGCTTATTGTTTTATCCATAATTATTTTGAGCTTCACGGTGACTCATCTAACATTCATTATTGTGCTTATTATATGAGGTAATATATGTTGTGTTTTAAAGGATTAGTTGTTCTCCTCTTTATGATTCCTAAGTGAGTGGTGTTATAAAAACCTAACTGTTTTAAATTATTCTCAAAATTAGCATATTCTTGCTACATGTTGGGAGTGATTGTGGGCACCATTGATTTAGGTCACACTCTCATAGTCAAAACATCTGCGAGGCTATGAGCAGTAATAACCGTTTACAGCCGTGGGCCCAGCCTTTCCCTTCTGCAATGTTTAGAGCGTCTCTCTCAAACTTTTATTCCTCTCGTTCCCTCACCCTCCCTGTCCTATTTAGAAGTGCACAGCGAGCAAGAATGCTAACAAACCTGTTTTTGGTGGTTTCTGGTAAAGAGCTCTGGGCTCTTCAAATACTAGAGTCTCCTTGCGGCTCCATATGTGTGCACGGCTCGGTAACAATGCCCCTAGTCTCAGCCTGAACAGGACGTCCATTGTGGGCCGATGTAGAGCTTAGACTGCTGAGCCACTTCTTGTGACTTCTATACTTCATCTTGCTCGGCTCGCAATACACTGAGCCATGGAAACAGCCCTGAAACAGCACTTTATATCTCCTAAGGAAAGCTTGAACAAGGCACACAGCAGACTGGTTTTACTAGGATGGTTTCCATGTTGTCTTTCTTATAAATGTGTTTCTGTGTTGACGCTGCTGCTTGTGAAGAGCGGTTGAGTGCAATTTTCCACTTTTGCCACCGTTTTCCAGTTGGATTTAAGTTCTGGACTTTGGTTCATTCAAACATATAAATGTTTTTATCTTAATCTTTACTTTGTAGCATTGGCTGCATGTTTGGGGCTGTTGATCTATTTGAAGGTTAACCTTCGCCCTGTGTCGATTCTTTTGCTGGTGTTCCTCCAGGATCGTCTTGTATTCAGGTCTCATCTCTGAACAACTCACACATTCTTGCTGATTAAAAAGCATTCAAACAGCATGATCCTGCCACTATTATGTTCCATCAGTGTTTTTTGTGTGTATGTCGGTCAGTTTTGTTGGTTTATTAACTAATAACTAGAGTTAATAACTCTAGTCTGGAAGAATAAAGTGAGACGGGAACTCTGCTCTGTTATCTGACAAGTTTAGCAACAGAATTGTTTCCAGTGAAAAGAGTGGCGTTTCTTTGAAGCTGTTTCTTTTGGTTATCACATTACTGCCATGGTTATCACTCAATTGCTAAGTAATATGAGAACTGTGCTCCTCACCTGCCATGCTGTGCCTTCATTGTTGAACACAGTGAAATAAGCCTTTATTTTTAATCTTTTTCCTCTTGCAGAGGGGATCCGACGAACTCTTTTCTTCCTGCATATCCAACGGACCCTATATCATGAACTCAGGTAGGGGGGTTGCTATGAAGGGTTTTCTTTTTTATTGAGGTGCTTAGTGTCTGTCTTGTTTGTGTTGCCATGACGCTCAATCCATTATTCACAAAGAACCAGAGCCTTATGTTCCCTCCCTGATTGTATCAGCCTCTTGTTTTCTCCTGCAGCCAATGGCAACGACAGCAAAAAATTCAAAGGTGATGTCCGCAGTCCTGGAGTCCCATCACGTGTGGTCCACGTACGCAAGCTGCCCAATGACATCAACGAGGCCGAGGTTATAAGCCTGGGACTGCCCTTTGGGAAGGTTACTAATTTGCTGATGTTGAAAGGGAAAAACCAGGTAAGGAGAAGTACATGCCACTCTCTATAGCAAAACCTACAAGGTTTTCACTTTTCCTATAATAAATGTTTGTCTCCAAAGCTGGGCCTCAGAGATCAGCTTTCTATACTGACCTAAAATTCTAACAATCATTCTTTTGTTGCACTCTTGTGTCTTTGTGGTCAAACAATGCTCATTGTTAGGAATTCGTATGGGAAGAGCTGAGATCCCCTTACTTTTATGTAAATGGCTTTTATTTACAGCCATTATCAGTTCCAGTTAAAAGTGCTTCATATTGACAACATGGTGTTGTAGCGTGTTTTCCGGTTCTCCCTCTGCAGGCCTTTCTGGAGCTTAACAGTGAAGAGTGTGCACAGACGATGGTGAGCTACTACTCTTCTGTCACCCCTGTCATCAGAAACCACCCGATCTACATGCAGTACTCGACTCATAAGGAGCTCAAGACGGACAACTCTCCCAACCAAGTGGTAAATGTTTGATCTGAGCAACGTAATCATTTAGAGTTGTCAAAATAATTGATGTTGCAATAGAATAGGTGTACGAAAATTAATTATTCAAAGACAAAAAAGCGATACAAACTGACTCATTTATGTTACCCAGCGATCTGGGATGATGTTAGTATTTTTAATTTTTAAATTGTTTTAATAAAGAAGAAAGAAAAATTATATTTACATTAGAAGTCATTTTAGTATTTTGAACACCTGGCTTTTTGTTGCACTCTTTGCTTCTGAATGTGTAACATGAGATAATCTCTCTGTTGCTTCAGCGTGCCCAGGCAGCTCTGCAGGCAGTCAATGCCCTGCATGGCGGTGGAATGGGAAGCATGGCCATCCCCACAGATGCAAGCAGCCTGGCTGGAGCCACAGCCCAGAGCCCTGTGCTCAGAGTGATTGTGGAAAACCTTTTCTACCCTGTCACCCTGGATGTCCTGCATCAGGTAGTTCCACTGTGGCAATAGGAAGAGATCAGATTTTAGGTTTTTGAGATAGTTACAGATAACGTTTAGTATGTCTGATTGATTGGATTTGATCAACTTATATTCAATAAGTTTAATTTGATTTGTACTAATGAGCTGGGTTCTAAGCTCATTTTCTGATCACTATTTGCATAAAAATTTAAAATCTTTTTTTTTTTTTTTTTTTAATGTTGTTTGCAACTGCTGCAGATGGTGTGTAAAATTGGCTGGCTGCATTTTTGAAATGCCTGGGATAAACAAAGACAGATTTTGATTACACTAACTTGTACATAGGAAGACTACCACCAACTCCGCTGCTAATAATACACCAAAATATTTAAATTATGTATTTGCTTTGTCTTGTTTCTCTCTATGGTGTAAGTCTGAGATGTAATCTGTAACTGAATCATTGTGTCAATGGTGAAAGGTTTCATCTTAAATCCAGGTTGAGTTTGTCTTGCTGGACCTTTGCAGTAGTTGTTTAAATATTTTTTAATTGTGGTGGAAAATGGCGCCCAACTGTAGCTCTTCCTTTTCAGATTTTTTCAAAGTTTGGAACCGTGCTGAAGATCATCACTTTCACCAAGAATAACCAGTTCCAGGCATTGATCCAGTATGCTGACGCCATGACAGCTCAGCATGCTAAACTGGTAAGACTGGTTTGGTTTGACACCACTGATTCACACATCACTAGGTGCTTTATTTGAGCTGTCCTTGCTAAAACCAGTCTAAAGTGAACCAGTGTTATTACGGAACATTTACTAAAGGTCTAAGGATTGGTTCTTGTGTTTAGTCTCTAGATGGCCAGAACATCTACAATGCTTGCTGTACCCTGAGAATCAGCTTCTCCAAGCTCACTAGCCTCAATGTTAAGTACAACAACGACAAAAGCAGGGATTACACCCGCCCTGACCTTCCTACAGCAGATTCCCAGCCCTCACTTGACCACCAGACCATGGCAGCTGCCGCATTTAGTAAGATCTTTTTTATTTTTTCATTTGCTTTGTTCACATCTCAAAAAATTTGAATGTTGTGAAAAGGTTTAATAGTCTTAAAAAATGTGTTTAAAGAGTTAAACACATTGTTTTATAACAGATAGTGAAATATTTCAAGCCTTTGTTCTTGATTTTTATTTATTTATCATTATGGCTTTCAGACGATAAAAATCATTCTTGGTCTGGAGGAAGTGGAAAGATGAGACGGGCTTTCAACCTATGACGCTGCATAGGTTTCACAGGCTAATTGCCTCAATGCCACGTTGTATAAATGCTAAAGGAGCCATTTCTGCTTTAAAATATCTACATTTTTATTGATCTCATGTAATCTAATCTTCTGAGACTGAAGTTTGGATTTTCATTTTCTGTAAGCCATTATTACCAAAATTACATCAGATAAAGGCTTACAATATTACCAGATATATGAGGTTTCACTTTTATTTTTCTAATGTTTTTTGTTTTTTTTCAAATGCATATTTTAAACTTTGATGTTAGTGATAAATTTTGCTGTATTGTTGTTGTTGTTTTTTTTCTTTGCTTGTCATCCAGCTGCTCCAGGTATAATCTCAGCCTCGCCATTTGGTGGAGCGCATGCCTTTCCCCCAACGTTTGCCATCCAGCAAGCTGGTAGGACTGTAGCGATACACTAATCTCACAATACAATACAATGCATGATATTCTGCTCATGATATGGTATCTGTCACAATATTGAGCAAACAATATCATTTGATACATTTTTTTTCAATTTTCTGAAAGATTTTAGAGAGACAGTGATTTTGGTGACATTTTGTGAATGTTCCATAGACTTTGAATTGAATTAATTGAACTGATTGTGTAAAACTGGTGTAATAAATATTGTTTTTGTTATACATTTGCTTTGTTTAAATGTTAATTGTGTGGCTTTGTGTATTTGGTTATGCAAAAAGGAACCTTTTTTTGTCTTAGATAATGTAATTTATCTATTTCATTATTTAATTGTAACTGGATGTTTCATTACATGTAATTTTTAATGTACATGTGCAACTGGGTAAAAATGTCATGTGTGATAGCTGTAATTTAATTAATATGGACTTGACAAAACTCAAAGTAGGATTAATGCATCGATACTCACGGATGAAAAATCGATACTTTCCGAGGAAATAAAATATTGATAAATATTGTCAAATCGATAAAATTACACAGCTCTATAGGCTGGTCAGTACAAAACATTTGTAGATTCTACATAATTTTCTTTTCTTTGTTTGGAGCTGCACCAATCAGAATTTTGTAGTCGATATTTGATCTCAAAGTTTTTGAGGAGCTTTGAAATACTTGTAACCCTTTTAGTTCAGTCAGATTTCTTGATGCCACAAATAATATTTAAACTAAACTCTCAGTGTTTGAGTTATACTTTAATGATTCCCAAGAGGAAATTGCCCATTTGTTGGCAAGCTACTTCATCTAAAGTGTTGAATATTACCAAATACAAATATAATTATAAGTAATATAAAATATATATACATAAGTGTGATATAAGTAATTTAAATGCAACCTGAGTATGATATAAATAAATGAAATAAGTATGTACATGAAAATGAGGGTTATGTTGGGGTGCAGTTTGCTTTATTTTTTTGTCAAAGGGAATTAAATTAGAAATAATTTCTATTTTCCTATCCAAAGGACTGTCAGTTCCTGGCATTCCTGGTGCCTTGGCGTCCCTGGGCGTGGGTCACACCAGCATGGCGGCTGCTGCAGCGGCCGCAGCCAGCCGGCTTGGCCTATCAGGGCTCGCTGCCACTGGGGGACACAACGTGTTGCTGGTCAGCAACCTGAACCCTGAGGTCAGTATTCTCATTAGGCCTGAAAGAATCTGTTACTGTGGCTAAATGAAACATTGCAATTCGTTTTGTGATCTTGAACCCACTTGCTCAGGACAAACTATTCTGTTTCTTCCTCATATCAACAAAAGTTAAACTGCTCTGTTGTTTTTATAAAGTCAAAAGCTCCTTTCTTTCAGGACTTCTTTGTGTTTGACCAAACCTGCTGCGTTTCTGACCTGCCACTTTGCTCACTGTGAATTTTTAAGTTTGTTTGAAAACTAACTTCTTTTTTTAAAAAAAAAAAAAGAAAGTAAACGCTTAACATTTCATATCTTCATTTTTTTTATCCATTAGTTAAAATCATTCTTAAGTTGTTGGAGAGACAATATTACTTTTTAAGTGTAATTGTATAATGCGTAGCATAGTCTGTCATGCTCAGTGTGAATACTGTGGCTGCATCATCATGTGAACCATGTAAATTTAAAGATAAGCATTTAGAATTTATGCAGATTTTAGACTTATTTTAATGATTAAATCATTTAAAAAAGCATAGTGTGTAATTTAAAAGTATATATTGTCTCTGCCTTTTTTCTGTATTTCATTGTTAATCTTTTTTTTCTCTTCTTTTTCTTCTAGTGTTCCCATAGTGAAAGTGCATTTTAATTTAGCCAGTTCTACTGTCTGAAGCACTACATTTCTTTGTGTATACTGACCTTGTTTTTTTTTTCATTTTACCTTTTTCTCTCTTTTTTTTCTGTCCCCTTCTCCATCCTTTTGTTTTTAAACCTCCCCCCACACCCTCCCTCACCTCATATCTTGCCAACTGACTGACTGCACACCCCATGACCAATTGTTCCCCTCTGTCCTCCTCCCTTCTGGCACCTCCCTGTTACTACTCCTCCATCTACCCAACCCTTTCTCCCCTCCTTACATTGTGCCCAATTTTGATGTGGCCCACAAATTGAAAACACATCTTTGTCACCCATGATTTTTTTTTTTTTTTATTACCCTTTCCCCCACCACTTCTTCTCTTCACTCCCTCATCTTCCAATTCAAACTTTGTCTTCCATCATTCTCATGCCTCTCCTTCCTCCATGGTACTGTGGCCTTCCTGTGGACCTCGCCGCCTGCGGACATGTCCCGACTCCACTCCACTGTCCTCCGCTCCGCCTCTTTTCCCCTTTCCCCTCTCCCCTTTTGGCCCCTCCCTCCCCCCTGCTGCTCCCTCCCCCTGCTGTCTCTAAAGACCGTTACGCCACACTGCCTCTTTATTCTTTTCGGTACGTTATCATCCTTTCATCTCCTTTTTTATTACTACTGTTATGTGGCGAGGTGGGCATGTCTTGTTTCATGTTGTTGGCTTTGTTCATTTTACTTTTTTTTGTTTGTTTTTGTTTTAACCACTGATGGTTCGTCATCAGGCTGCAGAGTGGTTAAGGGTGGGGGTGTCTGTTTTTGGGGGTTTGAATGATTTGGTTGTTGTGGGGTTGTGTGAGGAAAAGCAAGGTGGGATGTCACATTAAGCCGCAGCATTTCATTTAGTTTTTAAATGCCTTGATTTAATGACCTCGGGCAAAAAACATTAGCATTTTTTTTTTATCTTCAAAGAGCAGAGTCTTATTTGTTTGTTGCCTGACTTAAAAAGAAAAGTGGGGATTATTTTATTAGAGTTCAATTAAATTTGTAAAGGTTTAAGGTTAGTGAATATAGGTCAAAACATAGCTGATTCTGGAGCAGTAAAGTATCTGCAAAAAAAAAAAAAAAAAATTCAAAATCTAGTTTCTTAAAATGAATGTTTTGTGGCCCAAAGACTAAGGTTTTTTTTATCTACATTTTGGACATTCTTGGCTGCACTAAAAAGATGAAATGCTGCTGCTTTTTGATTTGAGAGTTAACATATATCTCAGTTTGTCACTCTAGTGTTGTTTTGTTTTGTTTTTTTGTCAAAGTTATTTAGGGTATGTGCATGTGTAGTTTATTTCTGCATGTTTCTGCTTAGGCCTCCAGTTGGCCAAATAATCAACTTTCCTTGCCTGATCAAATTGATCAAAACTACTCATCTTACAACTCTTACTGATTTGTCCTCAAATCACTGCCTCTTTCTTTTAAAGATGTAATAGTCTTCTGTGTAATTGCCTCTGGAGTACTTGACTAGGTTTAGTTTGCAAAATAAAGCAGTATATTAATAGTGTGTGCAACCACTAGCACAGATTAATTTAGCAAAACTGTATTCAGATCAGATTTAATAGTTTAGGCCGTTTTTGTTGCTGTGATTGGCTGTGTGGTTGCTTTTTAATACTAAGTTGTATGTTGTTCTTATTGCGCTGGTGTTGTGACACACTGTTTTCTCCATAGGTGTGTACGGTGATGTCATGAGAGTGAAGATCTTGTTTAATAAAAAGGAGAACGCTCTAGTCCAGATGTCTGATGGCACACAGGCTCAGTTAGGTAAGCCAGACAACATGCAATTTTCTCTCTTTGATCTCCATCTTTAATCTTGCTAATAGAGTTCCTCCCTTTTTCTCATGTATTGTTTTGTCCTTGCTTTTTGGGATTCTGTGGGTTTTCTTATATAAGGTTGTAAAATGTTTTTGTTCAGTTAAAATTTTGCAGCGTTGGCTTATTTATGATTTGATTCCCAGGTAAAGCATTTGAAAAGCCTGGTGTTAATCACATTGTCGTCTTCTTCTAATACTTATTCTACT
>CAEGAG010007644.1:0-11404 GCA_903067065.1 Brachyrhaphis terrabensis | reverse complement strand
TAAAAAAAACATACCGACAAAAGAGACGTGGCAGTAACACAGCAGCAACACGGTAGCACAGCACTAACAGGGCTGGTAAAAAAAAAGCATACCGGTAAAAGTCACTGAGAGCCGTCTTCATCTTCCTCCTGAGCACTGAGACGTGTTAAGTTACATTGAACTTGCGTCTTCCTCTACACATATATTCCACCTGTCTCACTCTTACCTTTTCTGCTCGAGCGCCCCTGGTGGCCGTTAGAAAAAATGCATAAATAAGCAGCATCATTGTATAAGTCGCAGGGCTGAAAGCATGAGACAAAATTTGCGGCTTATAGTCCGGAAATTACGGTACTTTTACAACCAATAAATAACTAAGACCAACATTTTCTGCTTAGATTACATTTCAGGATGTTGGTATTACTGATGCACACTTTTCCAGCCCAACACAGTTTAGTGCCTTATAGAGCAATCATAAGATTTTAAACTCCATCTTTTGATTTAAGGATTTTCTTGGTGTTGCTCAGGACTCAAGAGGACCACTTTGGATTATCTGCAACTGCCTGAATTATTTTATTCTGACAATTTATCCAAAATAGTCGTAGACTGATTTAGTAATGGACTCCATGCAGACTTTATACACACAGTTGAAACCGTCGTAGGAGTACTGCAGAAGCTAATATCTACTGTCTTCCTCTTCTCTGCTCTTGTTGGCTCTACCAACAAGAGCAACTGCTTTGCAAAAGCCAGTCAGTAGCGTGACAAGTAGCATCAAGTTCCAAAGCTACATTTTTGTTCAAATATCATGAATGTGCTCTATGGAAAAAATATGTAGATAGGCTGGATTTTTCTGAATAATTTTGGGTAACAATCTACTGAAAAATCCACAAATACTGAATCATAAATAGGCCCTCAGCACACATGGTGAGATCCTGTCAGATTTAATCATTCTTTTTAAAGGAACATACAGGTGTTGATTGGAAGTGGCCTGAGAACACAGCCTTGTGCAACCCCACATGTCTTTCATTCATAAGGTAATTGTAGGTTTAACTGTCAGTTATTTGACCAAAAGTAAGTCAGGAAAAGCATAGAAATGTGAAATAGCAGGTGGAATAACAGCGCAGCAGTGAAGCAGGAAGAAGAAAGCACTGACAGCAGAGAGCTAACTTTTTCAGTTTGAGGCGTCTGCACTAGTGAGGTTGGTTATGATGCAGAAATAAAGGCTTTATTAGAACAGTTCATTCCTCACTTTGTAATCTGCCACTCTGTTCTGTACTTCGCTAAGCTGCAGGATTGACAGTAATGGGGCGGAGCAGCTCTGATATGTTTGTAATAATCTGACTGCAGTCAGGTTCCCTTCTATGCTAATGAGCCGGTGTGTTGTTGGTTTTGCATGGCTAATGGCACACACTACTAAAAGAGCTGTGTGCAAAGGAGAAAAAGAGGCTTTGCATGAGGACTCTGAAGGTATAAGAAAGCCAGAGAGGAGAGTTGCAGGAGATTGCATTGTTAGTCATTGGTGGAAAAAGAAAATCCAGTTGAGGCCTAATTCCCCTGGTAGATATGATCACAAAAGCTAAGGAGGAAAGAAAATTGCCTTTGAAAGTACAGCACTGACTTTTTTTTTCTTTTTAAAAGCATGAACATAATGTGCTCCAGCACAGACATTAAATGTTCTGTCTGTTAAAAGGAACAGAAAAAAAATTTGAGCTCATTTGTCTATTTTTACCCCCTCCCCCCCATGAATTATCAAAAGTCTCTTCATAGAAAATACATTTTTTATGGATTGGTTTGTTTTGGTTCCTCTGTAATTCCTAAAGAAAAAGAATGTGTTTAGAAGCATGTTCTGACTTTATTTACTGTGCAGTTGTCGGATTTACAGTCTCTCCCATGAAAATGCTGAGAGAAAGTTAGCTACATATGTTTTTATTTCTGTTTGCGATCCATGTTCCAAGTTTGCTTTAGTCGACTTGAATCGATTAAACTTCGTGTCAGTAATTTATTTTGTGTGGAAATGTTTTGAAGCCTGCTACAAGTACTCATTCCTTCCTCTTCTCTCACCCTCTGCTTCTGGAGAGTGTGGAATTGTTGATAAGTCGTCTTGGCAGCTTGGCGGGAGTAATCATTTCCCTCCAGATGTTGGAGTTTGGGAAGGAACCAAAAGGGGAGCGGTGACAGGGAGGAGGGGTAAAGTTGCGCCGGTACCACCAGTTCCAGCCCTGTACATGTAGTCAGCCGCTCCTCCTTTCTCCTCCTCTCCCCGTTCTCGGCTCTGCACACACAGCCTCTGTTTCCCAGGTGGCAGCCAGGGCAGGCTGTGTTTACTGCTCAGGTAATTGGAGTAGTTTGGAGAGAGTCTGACCCTGGCCCTGCTGAGGCCTCAGAAATGTGTGTGTGTGAGGTTGGGCGTGCACACTTGCGCCTGTTTGTGATGACGGGCAGCAAGGCCAGGGAAGGAAAGCAGGCCTTAGCCAGTGTCAGGCCACTGGGGAGCAGACAAATTGGCTTTCACTATTCTTTCTGTCTTTTCTTGTCTCCTATTCTCCAGCAGTCCTTTTCTTCTCTCTCCATATCTCTCCATCTCCTCACTAACTCAAAGATGATCTTTCATTCTGCCTCTTATATGTGCTATGTGGGCCTTTTCTCCTCCTAGACTTACTTGTTCCTTTCCTTTTCATTCTGTTTTCTGAGCTCAGCTGCATTTACAGTTACTCCTTCCAGATATGAGCAAAAATCCCCCCCACCCCTCGGCTGTGGCTATAAACATGAGCGAATTCAGCCGACCCAACCCAAGTGGCTGTTTACATCAGTTGGTTTGGCAAAGAGAGGGCCTGAAAGTGGAGCGTCAGAAGGGGAGTTTGGGTGCAGACAGACACTCAGTCATCTGTTTCTTGTTGTATTTCAAACGCGCCTACAGAACAAAGCAATAAACAGAAATCTGGCTTGAGCTGCAGTTTGTATATGTATTCGTATTGTAACAAGCTTGGGTCAGAACAGGCATCAAAGTAAGGAGCCTCAACAAGATTTCTTGGAGAGATCCCCAAACACATGTTTATCTGTTTTTTACAAAATTAATGACCATGCTGCTATCAATTTTAATACAGTGGACCCCTGCCTATTTGCAGTTTAGTGTTTCCAGATTTCTTGGAAACACTAAACCCCAAATTATTTGCAGAAAATTTGCCTGATTTGCCATAAAGTACATCTAAGGTATTTTAAAGAAAATTCTGTTTGGGAAGCTGAAATAAGAAGGTTTAATTCTACACGCTATTGGCTGGTATTTGCAATTTAGCCAACCCAAGAGCACCATTACATTTTCTTAGCGCTGTTTGACTGTATTCCCAAGCTTCTGCTGTGGTTCTAAGATGTTTTCCACTGTGTGTATTAAAATATATTAATGCACATTTGCTGTTTGAACTATTAAAATGAGCAGCTTTAAGCATTTTTAGAGAAAGTCTCAAGTACTTGCAGTTGTGCTCCTCAGTTCCCGCAAATATAGGGGTCTCACTCTAATCAGAATATATGGACGCATGTCAGGAGTTTTGAGTGTGTTGACTTTCTATTACTCTTTTACACTTCCCACATTTTTTCCATATAATTTCTACCAAAAATAATGATTGATTATTCGATCTGGTTAATGGAAACCTCTACGCTAAACACAGAAACATGACAATGATGTAGTTTGTGTCAGCTGACCTCATCGCAGGCTTGTCAGGTAGGACGTGGCTCACCTACTAGAGCTCATCTCCGTCCTCTTCCCTTCCTATTTCTCCCTCGTTCCCCTCCCCTCTGGCTTGTCTCTGATAGCTTTTACCGCTCTGCTGATTTCACAAATAGGCCTCATTGATTGAATCAGATTCTTGTGGATAGAGCGGCTTTATTGAGTGGCTTTCCCACTGATGGACAGCAACAGGAGGATGTGTATGTTTGTCACATGCACGCATGTGTGAACGGCAGGGAAAAGCTAAAACTTCCTCCCCTCATTCCCCCTTGTCCTCTAATCCATCGTCCGTCCCTCTCCCAGGTATTCAGCAGCCGCAGCATTACAAACTCTTGCGGGATCGCAACTCCGCCATCCTCTGAGTGACTGACATATTATGGCTTCTACATTCTGACTGAGAAGTGTGTTAATTGTGACGACACCCTGAGCAAGTTGACGTTAAACAGTTAACTGCTCTTCATGGTGGTGTAAAAGCTGTGCTTCCGCCCAGCGTACATGAGGCAACATGATGAAAGTCAACCCAGCTTCTCCACAGCAGAGTCGGCAGGATCATTGTTTGCTTTATGATCCTGTGTACATTCACTTTGAGTTTGTCATCTTTTTCTAAAAACCTTTCCAGGAATCACAATATTTGATGGAAGTGGGGGGAGTTTCACAGGACTCTTGCGTGGTCCGGAAAAGCAGAGTTTAATTTAACTTATTTGATAGAAAAAAAAATCTGTATTCTTTACATGTTCCATTGTCTAAATCCACTTCTTTATGCAACTGTCCTTCCTCTTTCCCAACAAGAGACTAGTTGGAGCTGGAAGACGTTAAACAAAAGCTAAAAACTGGAGAAGTTGCACCGCTTACTCAACTGGTGATCTAAAAACAAAATCAGCAAAAGCTTTTTAAAACAAATATGTCAATTTACTTTGGGGTCGGGTTGAATTTTTTTTTCAGGCCCAATCTAAACTCAAATCGCTGATCAAGCAATTTATGGTCTGCTAACATTTATTAATCTGTTTTCCTATTTGTCCATTCATTCATATATTCGTTTGACTGCACATCAGTTTAGCAATTCATTCATTTGTAAAATCATTTGTTCAATAATCCATCTATCCTCCTATTTATTGTGCTTCCTTCCATCTATACATCCATCATCTGAAGAGCGTTTTACAGTAAGCTTTTCTGTTAAATTTGAAAATCAGGCAAAAATGATTAGTCGAAATTTAAGTGTGAAAAAGTATAGCCTAAAATAAGAGAGGAACTATTGGTTTAATAACTTCACGTCACAAATTATCTTATTTCAGGTCTAAAAGCTCAATCCAATAGTATTGGCTGGCTTTGCTAGCACACTGTTACTGAACATGAAGCTGTATCATCTGCCCTCCGCTGAGCCTCTCCACAGAGCAGCGCTCACCTCATCCTAGCTGCAGCATCTGAGCTCCCCCGTCTTTCGACTCTCTATTTTGTCTCTCTCTTCTCTCAACAGGCAGCTTGCCACCTATACAGAGTAGGTTGGATTGGGATCTTTTTGCATGTGCTTGCTAAACCCCTGCAGACCTGCATGTCTGTCATAATAAACTGCACATAGATGCACATAAACTTCTCTAACATTTCTGCTGCCGAGCTTCTTTTTTTTTTCAGTTTTTTCTTCCAACAACCCCTTAAATATGAAAACATTGTTGTGATGTTTGCTGTTTCTTTCTGCGTTTCCATTGGGCAGCAGGTTCGTGTTCATTGATATCCAGAGATTCCCTGCCATAATCCTTTTCCTGCAGCTTTTTATACATCACCATGGCAAAGATAAATGTAGTCCCATAAAAAAAATCAACTTGAGAAAGCAACGAATGTATTGTTCAAAATTTTTATGGCAACTTCTTATTCTCCATTGGCCTGGCCTACTTTCAAACAACTGCTGACTCTTTTCAGAGAAAACACAGAATGGTGTGGTCAAGGTGCGCTGGACTTTTTCATGAATAAATATTATAAAGACGCAATCTAACTAGGATCATTGTAGTCAGTTATTTCTTTTGATGTATAAGTCTGTCTTACATATGTGTACATATGGATTTAAACATCCATAAAAATCCCTAACTTAATTGATCTAAAATGAAGGCCTTAAAATCATTAAAAAATGTACCTCGGCCTAATCAAAAGTCTTACATTTTGGCGTGGCTGCCCTATATAATCTCATATGTAGCTTTATTTTTTCTTGTGGGACATTTTTGTCTTGCAACGGTTTAAGGAGCACACAGGCATGTTCAGTGTGTTTTGTGACTCGTGGTGTTCGGTAGCCAGCTGCTAATATACCCCTTTTCTAGCTAGCTGGCTTTTCTTTTTATGTCGATCACGGGTAAGTGTAGATGTCTCACCAACTGGGTGAACAGTGTTTGTTTTTGCCACTGACTCACTTCTGTTGCCAGCCCTAATGAGCCCGTGGGATCTCCAAATCATCCCCTACATTTTGTAGTTTTTTTCAGTCTTAAAGTTCATTCAAGCCGGCATTAAAAAGGCCTTAAAGAGTCTTAAAGTTGACTTTCTGAAACCTCCGGATACCCTGTCAAAGTGCTCCTATAAAAAGAAAGCAGACAGATGTTTGCAGAAGAAATGAAGGCCAAATTCTTTTGTTAAGTGGAAGTTGTGTGACAGACTAAACAGTACACAGCTCTGCAGCCTTATATTTAGTCAGGGGAGACCTGCCTCTGTCACTCTCTCTCTCACTGTGGCTGTGTTGACGAGGGGTCTCAAGGGAGGGCTTAACTCTGAGTCCTCCTTTTCTTCCCCTCCCCCACATCCATTCTTTCCTCATCATCCTCTGAATGCGACACGCTGTTGCTGAACTACCAATTTGTCGAAGAGGCCCTCCGCTCCGAGACTGAATAGAGGAACGGAGTCAGCTGCCTTTTATTTCTTTCTGTTGCGTTCACATGAAGTTGAGGTGTGCGCACGGTGGAGCAACCAATCCGCCTTTTTGAACTGAAACGTTTTGTAAAAAGATACAAAAAAGCCCTGAAATCGATAGTTACTTTAGGTTGGAGTGAGGTCACTGAAACTTGCCACTAACGCTTTTGTTCTCCTCACTTTGGAAAATGATTCACATACCAGCCAAGCTTAAATATGATGCACTACCTGGGAAATTACAGGGGCTTTTGTGTTGTCATGGTTATTGAGTGTCTGGTAGCTCCAAGGGAAATGGAGTTTCAAGGTGCTGGGGAAGGGATTGAGGCGACGGAGGGAGAGATGGGTGTTAGGAGGAGGGTGGGGGGGCGGGAGGTTGCTATCTTAATTGCTTTCCGTGAATAATTTCAGTTCCCTAATTTGGCAATAATGACAGTGGCTGCTGCTTTTGTATTTATTTATCCAAACATTAATTGACAGGACTGACATTAGCTAGGGTGGTTATTGCGAGTTTGATTGCGCACAGGGGAGCAAAGAAAATTACAGTAATTATCATTCTGATATGGATTATGAATATGCATTCTCACACTTAATGTCTCTGTCAGCATTTTAGCAACAACAAGCCACTCTGGAATGACAACGGCACTTTAGCTTATCCCCATCCATGTTTGACTAAGCCCTGTCCAGGCAGTGCTTGTAGAGAACATTAACATGTCGTGTTGAAACGATTCAGCTCCATGGGAGCATATAAATGCCTGGCATGTAGGTTCCTTCACTGTGTTGGGATTAAGACTGAAACGATTAATCGNGATTAATCGATTACTGAAATAATCACCAGATAATTTCGTAATCAATTAATTGTTAACTGGGGTATACCGACTCAAAAAAGGGCCCTTTGCTCAAAGAACAACATACGTAAGAGTGGTAATTAAGCCAAAACTGTATAAAAACTATATATGTTTTCCAAATTTCCTATTAAGCATCTTTTGCTAATCAATTAAGCCAAAAAATAATTAACAAACCAGCCCTAGGAAGTATTGGAAGTATTTTTTTAGCTGCAGATGCATCCTGTGCTACAAATGATTAAGCACTCACTAAAGGCAATAAAATGGTCTCCTTATTTTAAAAAAAGAGTTGAATTATTTATTTGAATCCATGAATATATTTCTAAAAGACTTAAGTAGTTAAATGAAAAATATGCAGAATGTGACAGCTTTTTTTATGTGATTAATTGATTAATCATCAGATTAATTTATAGAGTAACCCATTGCTAAAATAATTGTTTCAGTTCTAATTTGGATTAGGTCTGAAGTCTGTTGCTGAAATATAAATATAGCTATATATAAATGTATAAATATTTGTCTGGTTCTCTTTTTCAGGCTGAGGGTGAAGACAATTTGAAGAAGATGCAGCTGATGGAGCTGGCTATTCTCAACGGGACATACAGAGACAACAATGTCAAAACACGTAAGTCAACTGATCGGTCTATTAGGCAGCATACATAACTAATATCTTCATAACACACACCATATATTACCAGGCCAGAAGTTCATCTTACTTGTGAACTAACAGCAGATTAATTTGTAACAAGATTTAGTGTTTTCATCTTGTCACATTAACTTAGACCACAGCAAACGATTAACAAGCTTTCTAAACAATCAGATTGTTTTCTGCATTACATCCAGGACCACTTCTGTTTTTATAAGTTTCTTTTCTTCTCAACAATTATCCATTCATCCTGCCTTTTGTTATCCATAAATACATCTCCTTACATTGGATATAATCAAAAACATAATTTATTTCAGTAATTCATATTTTAAAAGTGAAAATTATGCATTAAATCAATTCATTATGCCAAAATGTATGAGTGTTTATATCTGTTGATTTTGACAACTATGGCCTATAAAATCCCCAAATTAATACTCAGGGATATGTCACCTCTAAATAAGATGGATTAAGGTAACCAACAAGATTAATAGAAAGTTGAGTGGAAGGACAAACAGTGGTAGAAAAAAGCACATGACTAGATCCACACCCCATGTGTGATTCTGTAGTGTGTTGCTAAATATTAAAAGTGAGTCTATTTTTATAGCTTTGTATATTTTTTTATGCATTTTTAAGTCCTTGAAACTTGAGCAAGTGTTTTGCAGTGATTCTTAAGGTGTGAATTAATGCAAAATGAGCCCAGACCAAGTTTTGAGATCTTTTACAGTGCAGTAGATGGGCATTGTGTTCAATAGAGCAACATTACTGTATTAAAAGCCTTGTTTTGATTCTAATTTTCTGAAATCTAATTATGGGTTTTTATTAGCTCTAAGCTGCAATCATCTGAATTAGCACTCAAAATGTGTCCCTCTTGTAGTGGGTTCACTTTTTGAATTGAATTACTGAAATAAACAAACATTTTAATGATATTTTGAATTTTTGACAGGCCCCTTTACATCCTCCTCCTCCTCACTTGTTTCCATCCGGTTGATTCTGCATGTCAGTCACATGGTTTCATTAACTTTGAGCTTTTACGCCAGCCAGTCCAGAACCTGTGCATGTTTTGACTCTTTGTGATCTCTGCTTTCGTTTCAAATGGTTCTAGAGTTAATTATTCTTCACATTTGCGCCTCAATCTGTGAATTTGCATTTTAATTAATCAATTTAAGCATTTATTTATTTATTTGTTTCTTTTTCTGTGTTACAATGAGCTAAACATCTAACTGCAGTCACTGACGCATTTGATTTATCTAGAAAACTGCTAAAAAATAATTTTCACATCCAACAGAAGCCGACTGCTAACAATCCGTATAAATTGATCAGCAATATGTTGCAATATCAACCTTTGTGTGATAAACCCACAGTGTTTCTGCTGTGGTAGTTTTTATCGGTCGTCTGCAGTCATTTCTGTTGCCATGTGTGTCTGTACCTCACTGTTCCCATTAAGGTTGTAGCTGCTGTGGTGATGGGGACGCCTCCAGTGGGTCACAGCTGTATTTTGTGCTTTTTCTGTTTTGGTGTGGGGAGGGTTTCATTCATTTTTTATTTTTGGCCGTGTTGATTTGTTTTATTGATTAAATTTTTTTGCAACAGACTGTCGCTTTTGTGGTTCACCACCATGATCATTGCATGGACTAATTTTCCTTTTTGCTCCTCTCCTCTTTTTGTCCTCTCCCCTCCTCCCCCCTTCCTTCCCATTCACCTTTCTTTTCCTCCTCTGTGTTTCCACCCTTTTTCTGTCCATCTGTGATATTGATCGACCCACGCTGCACTTTGTCTTCCTTCTTTCTTTCTGCGCCTGTCCTTTGCTCTCTTGCTTATGGCAGCCCCCCTTGCGTTCTCTCTTGCAGCAGCGGCAGCGGCCGCTCAGGGCCCCCGCCTCATAGCGGCCCCCGCGGGTCAGGTGTTGCCTCCGTCGGCACTCCGGCCCCCAACTCCGGCCGGGGCCCCTATCATGAACCTCATCCGGCCCACTCAGATGGCCGCTATGCTGCCCAACGGCACCCCCACCTTGGTGCCTCCCACACCAGACGGCGGACTAATCTACACCACCCCTTACGAGTACCCCTACGCCTTGGCACCCACCTCGTTGCTGGAGTACCCCATCGAGCACACTGGGGTTCTAGGTAAGAGAGCCTGGGGGAGCTTGGGTGCAGCGGGTACAGCGGCCAACTTTAGCCATCCTGGACAGGAGGGCAGCTTGTTTTACCCCGGAATCGGGGTGCTGGACGCAGCTACCATGAGCCACAGTCAGGACTTGTTGAAAGGTAAATATGTTGTGTCCACCTGAAGATAAAAAACAGATAAACTCACAGGGTGGATGTGCTGGTGGAGTTATTGGTGATGCCTCATATGGACATTGCAATATACTGAAAGGGGGACAGACGTTACAGTGTGAACGCTGGGCTGTTGAATCTCTTTTTACTCCAAAAGTGAGCTTATTTCACTGTTTTTAGTTTCACTCTGGCCAAACAAATCCGCTCTCAGGTTTACATTGCCTCTTCTCTGCAAGGTTTATAGCAGAATCTGCCTCAGTATGAAGTGAGGCACACTGACAGAAACACACTTTCTTACATGCAGCCTGCTCTCTAACCTTTTCATGCACTGGCCTGGAGGCATATTCAGTCTGGCGGCAGATCCCCTCGTATTTCTGCAGCTTTTGAAATCATTTCTGCGCGCTGTTCTCCGCGGGCAGGCCTTGATGCCTGGAGACGGTCCCTCTCTCGCTCCCACTGGGGATGTTCATTAAATTCCTCCAGTATGCCCTTTTTTCTCCCCCCTCCCTTCCTCACATCGTCTTAGCTTCACCCCTGTTAAACTTGAGCTTTGTCTGCTTTTTACCTGACATCCTCCTTAGTTTCTGTCAGGAGGGACAGTTAAATATTTAGCTCCACATATTATTCTTATTCTCAATGGTGCTTAAAGCTCAACACATCTGCTACCAAAGAGACATCTGTTGAATATTCTGACATGTGCAGCATATGTTGTGCTAAGGACTGTTAAGGAATGATGCTCCCAGGTTGAGACAAAAGAGCCTGTCAGTTTGTGCAGATCTCTGTTTGACACAAACTCCTCTAATGTCTCTAAGATCTCATGCCGGCAGCTTTTTGTGTGTGTGTGTGGTTTTTTTTGTTTATTTTTTTTAGTTGACCCGAGCGTCATGGGTGCCGCTGGGAAACGTGTAGAACAGGCAGGGACAGCTGACTGGCTTTTCTCTCTTTAACTTGCAGGGTTACACCAGCTTAGTGCATTTTATTTACTCACACTATCGATCGGTGCCTTCAGCAACACACACCTCTCGCATTCACACACTCTCACGGATGTGGCTTTGCTTTATGC
>CAEGAG010007568.1:0-11735 GCA_903067065.1 Brachyrhaphis terrabensis | reverse complement strand
AAATAAACATTTAATCATGAATACTAATTATGTATACACTTAGTCATTTTGATAATAGGCTAATGTAAACACTTAAAGCCTGTTTTGCCTTCATTACAAGTCTTTTATAAGGCTTTTACTTTTTTGCGGCTCCAGACAGATTTGTTTTTTGTTTTTTTGGTCCAATATGGCTCTTTCAACATTTTGGGTTGCCGACCCCTGGTGTAGACATTAGCTACTGATTGTTCAAACATTTTTTACACGTTTTTCAAAAAATGATTGGAGATTAACTTTTTTTTAAATCAAATTAAGTGAGGCCTTCATGCTGAAACATGTGCTGTCCTGACATTCATCTTTGAAACGGTTTGTTTGGATTAAATTGGAGACACGCTGATTCTCATGCGGCTGCTGGTTAGGAGGAAATTATTTCTAACTCGTCCACATGACAGCAGCTGCTCTCTGCCTGTTGGACGGGGTTCAACAAGCTAATTTAAGGTTTCTCTCTTTTGGTTCCTGAAATCTTCTCCATTACGTTAAGATGAGATCGATTAAAACTAAATCTGTGTTTAACTTTTTTTTTTTAAATGGGAGCTCTTATGCAAATTTCACATTTTGCTCATTTTATTTCACTTCCATTTGGGTCTCAGCTCTTTGTAAAAACAGCTCAAGCGCGTAAAAAAAAACATCAAGCAGTTTTTATAGTAATAAATTAAAATCTGGAAAAGGAGCCGTTTCAGAAATCTTCTGAATATCAATTTACAATCGATGTGTACTGTGCTGCTACCTAGCAACACAAGCCTACCCTGCCACCTAGCAACCCAAGTGGAGCTCGAGCATGTTTGGTCAGTTGGTTTTACCACTGTACAATGGCTGCTGGAAGAGACAAGTGTTTTGTTTTTGACTTGCCATCCAGAAACCACTCCAGCATTCTTGCTGGTTGTGCAGGAGGCTCCACTTCTGCTTTTCAAAGACGTACGGTCTATAATTGTGCATTTGTTTGCAGCTATTTTTATGTGTGAGTGTAAACGTTGAGTTGGGGGCGTGGCCAGCAGCAGCTTATTTGGATTCAAAGTGACAGAACGTCCTAAAATGAGCAGAACTGACCAAATGGAAATCTCATTATAGAAGGATGATTTTGTACAAAAAATGTAATAAACATGTTTTTTATAAACCTATCCTAACATGTTCAAAGAAGCGTAATAAGTCACCTTTAATATTCATTGTGTTTAAAAATATGTTAAATGAAATGCAGTATATGAGAATCACTAGAGTGTTTTTTTTTTGTGTGTTTTTCTTCTGGGTGTTTTTGTCGGACAGTTTTTGGAGGGCATGCAGCTGAACTACAGCAGCCAAGCGGCAGAGAAAGGCGTCTTCGTCATTGGAAGCTGTGGGTTTGACTCCATTCCTGCAGACATGGGAGTCATCTACACACGAGATCAGTTCAGGGGTAAGACTGGATATATTAATCTGAACAGATTCAGTAAATACATATTTAATCTAGCCATTATCTTCTTGACTTAAAACTAACTCCTATGTCTTACAGAAATACTACTTGTAAGTTGGTTTTGTTTTATATGAAGTGTACGTAGATATTTGCACTAGAAGCTGTTTTTGCAGTGCTCACCATTAGCATCATGCTAACCTGTCTGTGTGAACAGGCACCCTGACTGCTGTGGAGAGCTTTCTGACTATCAGCATGGGACCTGAGGTACGTCAGATACTACATTACCCATAAGTCTGTGTACTGAGCCAGCTTGTTGATTCAGTCTTTTTCTAATTTTCGTTGTTCATGTTAGTTATATGTCTGCCTTGCACTTCATCAGGATTTGTGTCTGTCTGTGTTCATCCGTCAGGGTGGGAGTATCCATGACGGGACCTGGCAGTCGGCCATCTATGGCTTAGCCGACAGACAGAATCTCCCGAGTCTAAGAAGGAAGTTTAACCACAAACCTCTCCCCATTGTTGGCTCCAAGCTGCGGCGCAGGTACAGTCGCTTCTATTTTATTCTCACCAAAACGTTATCCTCAGAAGAAAATACAGGGCAATGTTGGAGAAAAAATATGTTAAAGATTGAAAAAGAGTTGAGACTGGGGCAGGAAAATGAGCCTAATCATACAACTAGAGCTGCAATGTTTTGGATCGAAGCATATTAATCTTCAAAAATGGCCCAGTCAAAGAATATCTATGCCAAAAAAATTTACATTTGTGTCCACAGATGCTCCCTATCTGAGCTGACTGAGTGTATCCAAGCCTAGAAATTATTGTTTACTTGTGCAAACTGGTGGAAACTTTGACTGTCATATAAAATTCCAATAAAATCAATATAAGAAACTTTTAGGACTATTAAAAAACCTTAAAGAAACTCACCATTGAACTAGACATTTCTTTAGGTTAAATCTTTATTGTTGTTAGTAGTAGCAGTTTTATTAACATATTCTCCTTTCTATAGATGGACATGTAGAAGTACAAAAATTAATCTGATAATCATAAAATGGCATTTTTCCGCAACCGAGTTAGTTTTGAGGTTATTTATTGAAATTGCAGGCATTCTGAGGACAAACAGGAAATCTGAAAAAAGCTATTTAATAATCCTTCTCAGTAAGTGTTCATAAAATGTGACTGTCACATTTCTGCATGTTTGTAGGGGAGCGTTGTTCTACAGTAATGAGATCCAGCAGTATTCGGTTCCCTTCATTGGTTCTGATCCGGCCGTGGTGAAAAGAACCCAGCGCTTCCTGACAGAGGACCATCAAGCCACGCCGGTCGGTGCCACAACGCAGCGTTTTAATAAGGAAACTGGAAAATATCAGCCAATAAAACATATTTTTACTAGTGATTCAATAGTTATGTAAGATCTCTCCTCCACACAGCAAAGGAATTTCAAAACTAGTTAAACTTACTTGAATCAAAAATTTTAAACTAGATTTAGGATCTTTTTGCTTTTTAAGGACAAATCTTGACTTGTTTCAAGATATTCCACCTTGAACTATTAATTTAAAGTAGATCTGTTGGCTGGAAAATGCTTCTCCATATATTAGTCAATATCAATAATTATTGATTAGTGTTGTGCTTTAAATATCTTTAATGCTACCAAACTGGTGGAGTGACCTTTCGTGTTTTGTCCAGTTTTTACAAGCTGTTGCTAGGTAACCAAAGAGGGAGTGAGTTGCTAGGTAACCAAAGAGTGAGTGAGTTGATTGCACTCACTTTGCTTACCAGGCCATGAGAGGTTGAGAGGTTTAAAAAGTCTTTCCTCTACATCCCCCAGAATGCCATGCGGTGCTGGATCGGAGTCCAGTGAATATTTCATATATTGAACATTAAATTTTCTATCAGATGTATTATATGTTTATATTGATCATGTATCTGTCTCAATATTTGTTATTGATTTATTTTTCAACCCTAAGAACTGAAAATAAAACAAGCCACTTTTCACCTTAGAAATATTTTACTTGTTTTTAAAGATCTTAGTCCATCCCTGTTTCTTAAGTCAGCTTTGAAGGCCAAATATTTTCTTTATTATAGACTGTTAAATGCCATACGGGGTTGGATTTTGCTGAAATGACTGTAGCTTTCATGTTAAACCCAAATGTTTAAAGTAATCAATGAGATTTGATAGTTTGAACTAAATATTTGAATGATTTCCTCCTGCTATAAATCCCAGGTCCAGTATGGAGCGTATGCTGGAATTGGAGGTATTGGCAACGTCATCAAGCTGATGTTTGCTGGCATGATATTCTGGATGTTGGCCAAGTTCAGTTTTGGACGCAACCTGCTCATAAAGGTAAACAAGGAAGATGCATTAAGCACCATCTATGCAGGTGTAACTCTGGTTTTTGAATCTAATTTGTTAATTTCTCAGTATCCAGAGTTTTTCTCCTCTGGAATGTTCTCGAAAACCGGACCAACCAGAAAGCAGGTAAAACAACGAAAGATGTCAGGATTAAACACCCATTTGCTTAAATATGCAAAACAAAACTCGTTGTAATCGATATGTTTCTGTTAGATGGAGGGAGCATCCTTCCAGCTCGCTTTCTATGGCGAGGGTTACACAGACGGTCAGGACCCCGCGCAGGGAAAACCTAACGCCAAGATCCGCACTCTAGTTCAGGGGCCAGGTAACCACTGTAGAAAAAAAATCAAAGTTCAGAAACGGAGATTAACTTGTATTTAGTGAGTAAAGCTCATCTAATTTCATTTTTTATTACTCAGAGGTCGCATATGTGGCCACGCCCATTGCCATGGTGCAAGCTGCTCTCACGATGCTCAACGAACCGGCAGCTTTGCCCAAGAAGTGAGTTCCCACTGTAACACTAAACACACCGCTCACTTTTGAATTCAGTTTGTCACTTGTACTTTCCATATAAACCTGATTATAACTAACACGATTTGCAGATTTAAAGTACTATATTGAGGATTTTTAAGGGACAAAGACCTGGATCGGCACCAAAACTGCAGCATATTTCTCACCCAAAGTCAACAAATTTGTAGGATTTTGAGAAAATGTGGCTGCATTATATTACAACTAAAGAAAAAAAAGAGTGATGCTGTAAAAGAGCAGAACGGTTTTAATCAACTGGGACTTCACCACAAAAATAGCTTTATTTTTCTTCCAAGCATAATTTCAGAACACAAACCAGAAAATGTTTTAAACATTTTTAAATGTGTTTCTCAGTGAAACATGTTCTTGTTTTTCCAGGGGAGGAGTTTATACTCCAGCAGCTGCTTTCGCCAAAACCACCCTCATCGACCGCCTCAACAAACATGGCATCCATTTCTCTGTCATCTAACACTGACATTTGTGTGAGCATTTAAATTAATGCTCACAAAAATATGAGCATTTATAGTTATACGCAAAACTATAACTGGGAAACTTTAAGCTTAAAAATATGCTTTTTTTGATTAAAACACTCTTGAAGCTTCAAATGTTGTTTTTGGTGATGTGTTCCACTTTTAATCCTTTGCTGCAGCCAGAACCTCTTCAGATTTCCCTTCAGTACTTCGAAGATTTTACTTGGAAACCGAGCACAATTATTGCTGTGTTTCCTTCTCTAGGACAGTAAAAGAAATATTAAGTTTTGCATGGTTTTCCACTAACATGATTACTGATAATAGAAGTTTTCAGGACAATTTTGTTCAGTTCATGCCTCTGGACACGGATAATAAAGAGAAAACTAATATTTTATGTATACTGTCACCCAAATAATAAAAAGCATTTAACAGATTGTCAAAGGATGAACAGGATTCCTGAATCTTGCACAGCTGTTTTTGACTAAAGCCCATCAATTTTTTCACAAAACATGTTAAAGCTCCTCTACCTTCCAGTTTTTGCTCATAGTTTATGATCTATATGTACAAATAGAGGACTAATGAGGTAGAAGTAGGTGATAAGTTGGATTACAGTTTTTTCTTTCTAATTTTTTTGTTTTAAAGCCATTAGATGAGGGCAGAAGCTGCAACATTTGCATTTATTTGTGTGATATTTCTTTAAAATCATAAATGGCTTGTCTAAACTACCTGTTATCGCTTCAACAAACAGCATGATGCTTGATGAAACTAAACTTTCTACGCTGTTTAGTTTGATAAATATTGCTCTGTACATGCAGATTAGTATCAGAGCAATTCAATTCAATCCTCTCTGAGCATTTTGTGCATTGTTCAGGCTTTATTTGTATCATTTTGTTTGCTTCATAAATAAAGATGTCTCCAGCAAAAATAAGAGGTCCTGTTTTTAATGCACACCATTATGTTAAAATAACAGTAATGCTTCAGGTTCACTAATAATGGTGAAGATGATCTAGGTGCAACATAATGATTCCACATTTTAGACAATTTGTTGTTGATTCTCAAAGTTAACCTAATGGAAAAAAAAAATCTGAAATTAGAATATTACCCAACAGTCAAAGATATTTTTTTAATACAGAATAATTTTTTTTAATGGAAGGAAAAAGTGTGGGAGACTACATCAGTTCCACCAAGACAACTATTGATTAACTAAAACAATATATATATTTTATCATAACCTTCATCATTATCACAATAATGCCACAGAATATTGCAATAAAATTCAAAGTCCAAATCACCCAGCCCTGCACTAAGTGCATTTAAGGACATGCTTTTCCCTCTTGTTTACATTTCAGAATTAGAAATAGATTTACCCCTATTTACCCAAATTTTCAGACAAAACTGAAACATTTTCATATTCAAACTTATTAAACTCCACTTGAATTATCAGAGGTTGAATGAAATTTGTTTAAAATATATTTTATGCTTCAGAATTTTTGTTTTAGAAGAATAAGTTAAACAGTGACGGCCTGGGCTTGCTGTGGTGGCGCAGGGGTGAGGTTTGTTTTATAGTATTGGGGGTAAAATAGTCTCATGTTTTGGAAATGGTTGCTGAGCCTAATCTGGATTCTAGAGTCACTTAAATGAAACTTCAAGGTAACAATTGTGTTCTTAATTCTCAGTCAAATCAGTTTTTAATTCTATAGTGCCAAATTACATCAACATGAAAGGATGTTCAATATTATTTAAGCTCTATTAAAAGCTTAAATAATATACTTTCATATAACCTGATATAGACAAAATTCAGAAATAAACAAAATTCCAACATTTATTCATAAAAATATAACAATTTGTATTAGACATCAAAAATATCTTGACTAAAATCACAATTTGTTGCACAGCTGCATGTGTTTTACTGATTATTAGTTTAACTTGAATCTTTATTATTTCATCCAGTTCCTGTTCATTCTCTTTCCTGGTTCAGTAGCTGATGAGAGTAGACGACGTCCTCGTAGTGGTATTTCCCGGTTAGAGCCAAGATGGAGTCATAGCATCTCAACCTACTGAGAACCTTCAGCTCTTCGACCACCGCAGACCTGCAGCACACAGAGTTTAAAGAAGTTGATGCAGTTATCAGCCAGGAAGGATCTCCATCAGCCTACAGAGGGATTATTGGTTTGGAAATACAGCGGATGCGTCCGCAACTCAACTGCAGCAAGAGCCGGGCACGCCTTTAACCGCTTATTAGTTACCATGGTTACCTGCATTTGTCAGCGGACTACAACTGTTTATCACAGCGTGATAAAATACGTTATGCTACTAAATTGACATTAGTGAGTGAGATGCGTCTTAATGACCCATAAGCTGCAGGTGAGTCGATAAATGACAAGAGAATACCCCCCAAATGTTGGATGCCACTTGCTAGTAACATTAAAGCAATTTGTTTACGGTAACGGGAGGCAGTGAGACGTACAGAATCAATGTGCTAACAATAAAACTTCTAACATCTGCAGATGCCGCAAATCTGCGTATGGGAGTTGCGCCAGGCGAAGAGATGTAAATTATTTTATTAGCCTCTTCGTAAATATTTAAAAAGATGTATTCTCGACTGCGTTCTGAAGGCGACGTGCGCAGTAAGCGGCTGCTGATGCAACGTGACATCGACAGGTAATCTAAACACAGGTGCTGTATTACCTGCTACTGGGATTTTCAGGCGGCTGCTGTTTGCAGAGGCTGTGAACTTCCTGAACAATGTTGTTCCTGAAATTCTGCAGCTGAGGCAAACAGACGCTTTCTCCTTCAAACCAAGAGTCAGGTAGACATTCTGCAATCTGGAGCCAAAGAACAGGTTACAAACAGATCCCAGGATAAACTCTGCGTTTAGATATATTTAAATACCTTTCTGTGTGCAGAAACAACTTTGTTTGACAGCGTCTCACTAGACAAGGTGATCATCAGGTATCGGTTCAGCAGTTTGTCCAGCATTAGTTCTTTCAAAATGCAATCAGGAAGCAGCAGATCCCATTTTCCCATATTCCCCAGCAGCTAATAGAGACATAATATAATCCCGATTAGCTTAAAAAAACAACAGCCTGTAAACATTTAAAGGCAATAACATTTAAAATCTGAGACATCTTTTAGAGCATTAGTTACTTTTACAGCCATCCAGAACTGTTCGTCTCTGAAGCGGCGCTGAGGGGACAATCTGTCCTCCAGCAGCCTGGAGGAAAAACAAATGGACCATTAATGTGACTGAGATGATGATGATGCACAAAATAATATAAAATTATCCTTTATAGACAAGGAATTTAATCCAATCAGTGAATGATCAATGACTCTAGTATACTCACTTTTTTGGATACAAGGGGATAAAGACATCTTCATCTACACAGCTTCTGAGCCTATGCACCACTGCTTCAATAAATCCCTGCAAGAAACAGAAAATACAGTTTATCTGATGTATGTTTCATAGGCTACATTCGCACAGCAGTTGAATAAGACCCAAATCCTCTTTTCTGCCTATATGTGACCTATATCTGACCATTTCACTTCAGTTTCAACATCCCAATTTCTTTTATCACCCAAAATTATCCAATATGTGCCACTTCCATATGTGGTACTAATTCAGATACATGTCCAATAGTTTTCAAAGCTTCTCCATTCTGATTGGTCATGCTGCATTTTATCTAACTTCTATGTCATTAATTTGAGACATGCATCATATTTCTGCACCATAAAAAGCCAGAGGTGGTAAATCAAGAAGTATACAATGGATGAAAATTATAATTATGAACTTATGAACAAAGTCTGCTCCGCTAAAGCAGATCACAATCAGACCACCGGTGCATCTGACTACAAATCCAAACAGACTTCTTTACAAAAACTGCAGTCAATGCTCCACATTTCTATTTTTATTAGCTTTTCTCATTTTGATATGATCTTGTCTGGTCTAATTGCTAAATAAACTTTAAACTGATGCATAAACGACTCCATACACCATTACTTTCACAAACAGTGCACTGCTATGTGCCGTCAACTTTCCTCTGCGAATGCGGGTCGCAGAAGTCTCACTCCAGTCTGGTTTAATTAGTATTATGAATGACAACACACACACAAAAAGAGGATTTTATCGACAACAAAAAACTTTGGAATTAAGCATCAAAACCTAAACATAATAAATCTAAAGTTTGTTGGCTTCACCTTAACAGGTTTACTCTGCTCGCCTTCAAAGGTGGAGTAATCCTCCCTCAACCTGTGGCAGACAGCAGACAGGCAGGTAGATTGTTGGTGGGAAAAAGGATCCCACACCAGCTCCACATGGCCTGCGCAGAAAAACACAAATTATTTATTCACTTGCCCTGACAAGACAAAACGCACAGAAACAGAAAACTCTCTGCTGGTAAAGATAGCAGCAGTACAATCTCACACTGCAGCACAGTGAAGCAGTGGTCGACTTCCAGCTTAAATCCAAAATTGAAATCCCAGCTTGGGGAATTTTCTACATTCTGTCACATTTTCTGACATAAAAAAATTTATTTTTTGCCACAGATTTATTCTGTAAAAAATAAGCTACATTAGAATTAGAAACATGACTTGTTAATGTGAAATCTAACGTCTCCACAATCTCTTTGTAGTCTCCTAAAACGTGTTAAGAGCTTCTTCTTTAAAAACGTTAGTCAAGCAGACACATTTTAATTGCATTTAAACACGAATATTACTTTGTTGTTTTGAGTAATGGGCAAAAAGCATAATACAGCTTCAAAGTAGCCACTGGTGCTACATCTCAGTTTAATTTTTGAGAATTGTGTACATATACATGTGAATATGTGCTGATGGATATATGAGTGTAGAGATAGAAATGCACAAGAAGTGAGAGGCATGTGAGAAAGAAGGATGGGAAAGTTGTTTTTCTTTCTATTTGTATGTATTTTTGTATATTTTTTTATTTTAATTTGCTTTATTTTTATTTATTTATTTTTGTTCACTTTTATCTTTTCTCTGATGTTGAAATTATCCTTATACAGTGAGCTTAAAAAGATTATACTTTGGTCTGTGTTCCTGCTGCAAATATGTTTTTTATATTTTACTTTAAAATTAGAATGAGACCATGCACCTAAAAAATAATTAAAACTAGAAAATTCCTGAAGGACCCAGCATTCTGATGCTAAGAATTAGCATCAATGCTAAGCTTAGCTAAAAAAATTACAAGTATCATGTGGAGAATCGCAAGAATGTTCAGTAACATGGACTTGCACCATTCAGTATGTTAAAATTAGTGTATGGGCTAAAATTAGCCAAAATGCTAATGTTAGCGTAAATACTGTCAGTAGCATGTGGGGCATCACTAGCATGTTGCCTGTAATTGACTTACTCCATTCAGTATACTAAACATGGTTAATAAGTAAGAGAAATAGCTAATACCTTATTTAAGGTAAAAGTCTAATGCTAATGCGCAAGGCAGAGCCCTGATCTCAGAGAAAAAGATACTGCAAGCTAGGCGGTGCACTAACCTGACAAGAATATGGAGGCTTTTATTTTGAATTTTTTGGTAAGCTTCATATTAAATGGCAACACTAATCCCATGTGTAACAGTGATCCAGTTAAGTCAGTTAAATAATGGCCAAAAGAGCAATGACATGATATAAAAAAATGTCAAGGCTTTTATTTTTGAAATTTTCAGTAAGACTAATTTTAAATTGCCAATCTAATCCCAAGTGTAAGAGTTATCGGGTTAAATCAGTTATATAATTCCCAAAACAGAAATTACCTGATGTAAAAATTGTTTAGTCTTTTATTTTAACATTTTCATTAAGCTTACTTTAAAATTGCCACACTAATCCTGTGTGTAACAATAGTTGGTTAAAATCAGTTTGAAAATGCTCAAAACTTTTTCCTCCGGAGGCGTATATGTGTGTGTACGTGTATGTATGCAAGTATACATGTGTATATGTGGTTTTGCCAATAATTTTTCTTTCACTATGTTTTACTATTGGAGGTGTTCTGTATGTGTTCATTGTTCCAGAAAACATGTATCGCCTAGGAACTGCAGGTGAAAACTTGGCATTCTTGCTACTATATGCTTTGTTCCTGTAATAAATAAATAATAATAAAAAAGAAAAAAAAGAAAATGCTCAAGACACAAGTACTTCTAAAGGCCAGCTCATTCCTAAGAGTTCTGCCATAGTTAAAACTAGAGTGATGCCTATTTGTAGGCCTCATCAGCTGGTCTGCCTTTCTGTTCTGTTGCTATGGGAACGGATCCTCTGCCAACTGTCATGTGTGTGTGAGACAGAATGGTGGAGAAAGAATTCTATCTTTGTGAGACACACAGTTAGTTTACATGGAAGTGAACCTGGGAGAGCGTCAGTTACCCTGGCACATGATTTCGCTCTGAAGCACCTTGACAGAAAACCATAAGTCCTAGAGAAATTTCGAAAACATTTTACCGGAGCAGACACGCTGTCAATATCACCCACAAATAGGGCGATATTTGTGGGCGTAACGGCAATTTCAAAATTGTTTTGGGGTCAAAATGGGACTCCTTCCTACACTCTAACGAAACGTCAGTTAGGCTCTGCATTTCGGCAGTTGGAGATTTTACTCGTTTTTCACTTTTTATGTCGCCATCATAACTCTGATTCCCAATAAAAATAATAGCTCCAATGCCGGGATCGAGCCACACGTTTTGATACCACTGGGTGGGCATGCAGCGATACGAGCTGCATTAACGGTCATGGAAGAAAAACAAGTAACTAGAAAATTCCTGAAGAAATTTAACCGGGGCCTGCCAAAGTGTGCCCGTCGGTTTGGACCCAGCGTTCTGATGCTAAAAATTAGCATCAATGCTAAAGAAAAATACAAAGTAGCCTGTGGAGAATCACAGGCATGTTGACTAACATGGACTTGCACCATTCAGTATGTAAAAATTTGTGTATAAGCTAAAATTAGCCAAAATGCTAATGTTAGCATGA
>CAEGAG010007565.1:0-14280 GCA_903067065.1 Brachyrhaphis terrabensis | reverse complement strand
CGGCTTATAGTCCGGAAATTACGGTAATTTAATTTCCCTCTTTCTTAACAGAATAGCAGATATCTCATCACTTTGACACATATTTCATCCAGTTGAACACATTTGGTTTACTTCCATGCACAACAGAGTTAATTTTTCAGTAATACAGTTTACTTTCCTTCTTTGGAAACTCTCCTTCATCCCAACAGGCAGTTGGAGTTATTTTGGATGGAGTGATCAGCAAAGTATGTAAAGAGGTTGTTTGCTGTTTTTTACCACCTGTGATTCATTTTCCTCTCCATATTTGCATGTTGCAGAATGGTTTGTTGTCTCGCTACAAAAAACCTTGTGTGGAGTCACATTGTTTGGTCTGTTGTCTGCCTGCTACCACAAGAGGGAGCCATTTGTTCAAATACTTTCATTGGCTGAATGCCTTCTTTCCATCCTTAAAACACATCACACCTCATAGTGAGATTGTAAATTGAAAGAAATGGTGGAAATGCTTCTTAAAGTATTTGCTTTGTTTCCACTCCAGCATATGACGACCATGACAGCGCCGTGGACGAGCGAGACAGCGACTACCCCAGTGAAACTGGGAACCGGCCACCGCGGTTCCACAACACTTCCCAGCCAAATTCATCTGTCCATCAGTACCCCATAGGCCGTAGAGTCCAGCATCAGAGCCTGTGTAGAGAGTCTGACTCTGTTCACAGTTACGATCTAGACAGTAGAGAAACGAGGGCAAACAGGTAAACACAGACACGTCTTTCTACCTATTCAGCAGATTTACATACTGGCAAAAATCTCATTCATTTGTGTATATCTGTGTATGTAAAGACACACAAAGTCTTGGTTAAAAGCTTTGGCAGTGACGCAAGTGTGGAGATGATTTTGTTTTTACACTATTCGCCAATCTACTGTAGATGAGTGTCAAAAGTGAGATTAGTTTTGTTTGAAAATTAATATTGTTTTGACTGAAGAAAACTGCAATGGAAACACTTTTTTTGTTAATAGTTGATTGATAATGTCTTGCAGACATATAGCAAGCATGACTTTTTAATAAAAGCCCCCTTTTTTTTTTTTCAAAATTATTGGACATGCAGGTAATTACATAATAATTTCAAACCAATGTGAGAGAATGAAGCCAGAAAGTTCTCAAAGACATTTGTGTCACTTTTGGTATGGCTTTAGTTATTTAATATTACCCTAGCATTTTGTTCACAGTTTCAGTCAACCATTAGCTTTCTATTGCATAACAACTTCACATTATATTTTTAAGCTAGATGAACTTATGCCTTTTATTGTTGCTTTATACATTTACTTCTTTTATTCATCTGTATGTACATTGACTTTTTTTTCTCTTTTTTTAGATCATGTTTAATGCTTCTCTTTGTTGTTCCTCTTTAATTTCCTTCCTTTATTTTTCTTTCTTTGCGTCACATTCCACCTCTTCCTGCATGATATACTTTTGTTTATCCAATATAGACGATCAAACAGCAAAAGAGGCGTTAGAATAATTCCTGTAGACTCAGGTATGGGTGTAGAGGATTGGGAGAGTAAATATAATGTGCCTAACTCGACTGTACTGGATGATTATTTAGACACTGAGCAGAAACTTTGGGAGGATGAAGATAAAAGTATCATCTACCGAATCAGTGACAGCTGTGAGTCCAAAGGCAGCAGATTTTATCAGACGGTAGAGTGTGATGGTCTATCCCCAGAGGACACGCTGGAGCCAAATGACAGGGCACCCAGACAGAGGCATGGCTTTGGCAGCGGGGAAGTGCGATTAGTTTACAAGGCAGCCGGCAGCTTTGAGGATGAATCATCTCCTCCTGAAATTGACATAATCCCCTCAGTCAAACAGCTGAGACAGCCGACAGACAGAGAAAGCCTCCTTTACAAGACCAGATTGTGGGCCAAAACCGCTTTAGAAGACACTCTGGAGAACTATGCTGCTTTTCGTGAGCAGGAGGCTGCTAGGGAAGAAGCTGCTAGGGTCAGAAGACGTGTTGACTATGACTCGCTTGGCTCTGATGAGATGCAGTACTCATTTGGATCTGAGGAAGAACTGGAAGATCTAACATTCACTGAGGGAGATGCTAATTTTGAATATGAAAGCTACAGCTACTCTGGCAAGTATATGGAACATTTTGAAGGACAGGAATTTTCAAGAAAAAGCAGAACAACTGATCAACAAGATCAGTTATCTCCTGTGGAGGACCCAGATGATGAATACATAGATCCAATGGGTGAACTGCGGAGCTTAGTCCACTCAGTGTCTGAATACTTGGCAGTAAAAGAGGAGGAGGTCAACAGCTATGAATCAATGCCCAAGCCACCAAGAAGAAAACTACCCGCTCTGCCAATTGATGCAAAAATTTTACCACCTGAAGACAATGACAGCAATATGGCCAAACTTGTTCTTAAAGAGGAAAGTCCTGTTGAACAAAGCATAACTGGGGTGAAAAATGCAATGAGCTCATTGTTCAGCACAATCACAGGAGCAAAGTCTCCAACTGAGGCAGAAGCCGCTAGTACTTCTCCATCTCTCCAGCCACCACAAACTGATTCTGGTATTTTAAAATTGTTCTCATTTATCCCTAAATCTAATACCGAAACCCCTGAAACTGCATGTGCATCTGTAACAGAACCACCTACCTCCCAAACACCACCCCAAACCGAATCAGGAATTTCCAAGCTGCTTGCATTTATTCCCAAAAGTGGTGGTACCTCTCCTCCAGTGGCCATAGTTCCACCTGCCTCTCAGGAGCCCACAACAGAGAAAAAGTTCTCTCTACAGTCACTTTTGCCTTTTCAATCTTCTGAACCCAGTAGACAAGCGGAGGCCAACCAGACGCCTACCCAAGCTTCCACAGAGGCACAAAGTAGTTTAACAGCTGGTAATCAGTCTGCATCTGGGTTTGAATCCATGTTAGGAAGGCTAAGTCCTTTGAGGCTTTTTTCCAATTCACCGTCTCCCAGAGAGACATCACCACAACCACAGGAGCAAAGAAGTCCATCTGCTGCAAGCAACGAATCCCAACAAGGGCAAGTAAGTAGAGCCACCAGTCCTAGTAGAGAAGGCTCACAAACAGAGCAGCAGTCATCAGGAGAGATAAGACCAGGTTCTGCAAGTGGATCAGTTGATCTTTTGCCAGATACAGGAAGCGGATCAATTGAGTTTTCCCAAGAAACGGCAACCGGGTCAGTAGAACTTCTTCCAGAGACTGAGTCCTCTGGTGAGCTACCTGACATTCAGCAAAGAGGAACATCTTCAGTGTCTGAAGCGAAACCTGAGGGAAGTTCAGAAGAAACTGGATTCTTCAGTCCGTTTAAGAAATCTCTCTCCACCCTCATGTCTGCAGTACCTCCAGAAAACCCCTCGCATAGTGATACCAAGCCTGCTGAGGAGTCATTTCTAGGCAGCAAACTGAAAATTCCATTTTTGTCAGAAAATGTTTCCACAACAACCACACCTAAAGCAGAAGGGGGTATGTTGTCAGGGATTCTTAAATTTGGAATAGGGGAAGATTCTAATGTCACTTCAAATACTTCAACCCCTGCTCCTTCAAGGTCTCCCTCTCCAAGTCGTGCTTCACTCCTTGAAAGTGCTCCAAAACAAAACACAGGAACCGGCTGGTTTTCTAACCTTTTTAAGGTGACTCCACCTGAACCTGCCAAAGAACCAGAAAAAAACCAAATGACTCCTACTGTGACACTTACCAAACCTAGCGATCAAACTGGACCTCATTCTGAACAAATATTTCCCGACACACCAAAAGGTACTGCTTCCAGTGCAGAGCAGTCCTCTGAGGGGCAAACTTTGCAGGAAATAGATGTTATTTCCCAAGACCAAGAACCTCCCAAGGTCAAAGCAGGCACATCACAACCAGAGACCTCACAGCCTCAAGGATTTCTTTCTGGGTTGTTAAAAATAGGACCAACAGAATCTGTGTCATCCGATAAGAAAACCTATGAAGGAGATGGACAGTCTCAAACGAGTGGTTTGTTTTCTGGTATATTTTCATCACCTTCCCAGCCTTCCTCTCAACCACAGCAGAGTTCTGACACGCAACAATCAGGAGTGTTTTCTGGATTCCTAAAGTTAGCCTCTGATACTGTTTCGGCTTCTACAAATCAATCAACAACCTCAGGAGGTCAATCTGGCCAGCCTCCATCTCAAGGTCAAGGTCTCTTTTCTGGACTGTTGAAAAAAGCTACAGATACAGTAACTGGGACCCATCCAGCCCAGTCAAATCAAGATTCTCAACCAAGTGACGCTAACCAAACAATGGTTAAGGATGGGCCAGAAAAACACTTGGTTCAAGGATCAGATTCACATGCTGAGTCGACTGGACTTTTGTCAAGATTTAAATTAGGATCCACAGATAGTCTTCCTCCTGATAAAGATCAAACAGACCAACAAAGGCGGCTAATAGCCTCAGATGAGCAATCAAAGCAACCACAACAAAGTAGCACAATTACAGAACACGCAGCTTCAAAACCATCAGCAGCACCTCAATCAGGTGGATTTCTTGGGGGCTTACTTAAACTCTCAGAATCTACACCCCAGCAGGCATCTTCTGGTCAAGGGGGTTTGTTGTCTGGGCTGTTTGGAATTGGTGCACAAGAATCTCCTGTAACCCCACCTCAACCTTCACAGAATCAACCACAGACTGTAAAACCTGAGAACCAAACGAATCAGCAACTAGGCAGTAGACAAAACCTTCAACAAAATCAAGTGCCTCCACAGCAGCAGACGAGTGGTTCTGGAGGAATGCTTAGTGGATTATTTAATAAAATTGCAGATGTGGGTGTGCCACAGCCAACAGTGAGAAGTCAACCAACTCAACCACAAGCACAAAGACCAGGCCCCAAGACGAGTCAGCAACCACCTAATCAGCAGGGGGGATTTCTTTCTGGACTGTTCTCCTCGGGGTCTAATACTCCAGCTCAGCAGCAGTCTCCTGTTAATCAACAACATCAGCAGCAACCCCAACAAGGCAACAGACAACCTCTGCGTAGACAAAACCAGATACCTCCACAACCCCCTGCTTCTGCTCCAGAGCCACAACAGGGCGGGTTATTGTCAGGACTCTTTAACAAATTAGCTTCCAGTGATAATGCATCACAACAGCCCAGTCAACAAGCTGGTACTCAGCAGGGCAGTAAGCCTGGGCAGCCTTCCAATGAACCGTCATCTCAAACCAGTCAGCAGGGTGGATTTTTGTCTGGTCTGTTTGGACCATCATCACCTCCACAAGTACAACAACCACCTAGTAAAATAGCAGGTCCTCAACAAACAACAACACAGCAAGCTAATCAAGGTGGAGGCCTGCTTTCAGGTTTTCTCAAGCTTGGATCTGGTGACAATGTACAAGAACAACCATCAGCAAAACCTCCTCAGACTAGAGAAGCAGCAGTTAAGGCAGGACAAAATCCACCCCAGCCTGAATCTGGGGGGTTATTCTCTGGTTTATTAACCAAAATTTCAGCCAATGTAGAACAGTCATCCTCATCTTCTGACCAGATAGCACCTCAGTCAACTCAGCACCAGCAGCAGCAGCAACAACAACAGTCACGTTCAAGTCAGAGCAGACCACAGATTCAGAGAACGAAACCAGTGGAAATTCAATCCTTCCAGGACACATCCTCTGATAAGGAGACAAAAGCTCCAGCTCAAAAAGGATTTCTCTCCAGTCTGTTTAATGTCACGGAAGAGCCATCATCAAAGATGCAGGAGTCCTCTAAACCTGGGACAGAAGACCCCAAAAACAGCTCTACTGGGACATCTACTGGCTTGTTATCTAGCATTTTCAAAACAAATTCTAGCGACATCAGCACTTCTGCTCCTGGGAACGAAAAGGAAAAAGCTTTCCTTGAAACATTACCACAGAATAAGGAGAAAATTCCTTCAACTATAGAAACACTCCCAGCTGCTGATAATTCAGCTACTCGTGGTATTGATACCCAGGAACAACTTCCACAGTCACAGGTTAGGCAAGATCATACAATTTCTCCAGCACAGCGTTATCTTGAAGAAATCCAGCGTCTCCTGTATGGGACATCAGATGAATATGGTTACAAGGATCTGTTATACAACTTTACAGAACATGGAGTGATTCCTCCAGAGTTATATGAACATCAGTGTCTCATAGAAGCTCTGCTGTGGCAACAACTCAATGATTATGTCCAAGCTGAAGCTCTGGCCACCAATGTTCAAATTCACAACCAGACATGCCACAGCTATATTCCTCCTACAGCTAAAGCTCCTCAACTAAACAACTGCATTACTTTAAATCCTAAAGAAATGAACATCAGTGACTTCAACATACCTGCTCATCCTTGGAGGGATACTTCCGCCCAGCTTTTTGAGAGCCGAAACCGCTTTTTTGAAACGGATGAAGATCTAGTGTTGTTTGACATGAGCTGCCGGAACAAGAAAGCTTGGAGCAGCTGTGACCACTTGAATGATCTCGATAGTAATAGTAAACCATGGATTGCAAGAGGTAGAGCAATAAATCTGTCGACTGAAAAATCAAAGACACGTCTAAATAGGTGTCAGTCGCTTACACAATGCAGTGTTCAAGAATCTGGCAAAGTAGAGAACAAATGTGTTGTAGATAATTACTTGAAAAATGACAACTTTGATTTAAAATCAGCAACTGACTTTTTAAAGCGACTTTCAACAAAAAAAGGACCTGTTGACTTAAGACCCAGTGCTCTTAATTTAAGCAAGTCAGCAGGCACTGGAGGCGATACGGAAGATTATATGCTATTTGAGGACTCTGAGTGGTACCAACAGTGGATGTCCCTATTAGAACATGGGCTGTGGTGGCCAGCTGAGGCAGGAGACTGTGGATATTATGTTTATACAGATGAAAACTACATTTATTCTCTTTTAACTGATAAAGCTGGAAGGCATCTCTACACCTGTGCTACAGACGAGGATATGCAAACTCTGGGAAATATCACTGAAAATATAGCTAACATTCTGAAGCAAAGAGAAACTGATAAAGTGACCCTTTGTGGTTTCAAAATCCCCCTGAATGATGAAAGTAAAGGTTTCTTCGTTTCAGACAATCAGCAGAATGGCTTATTATGGAACGATGCACCCATGGATCTGACGGCTGCTCTTAGAAAAGGTGAAAAAATAATGAACTTGAATTTGCAAAGTTTCTCTCAAATGTTTCAAGAGTCTGTATCATCTCAAGCAGAGCAACCTATTGACTTTAGTGTGTATAAGCTTAAAAAGATAAAAGTGGAGTCTGTTCAAAATGGTTACACTTGTCAAGAGGAGCTAATGGAAGCTGCTGATTTTAGCTTGAAGTCTCTAAAAGGGGGACATGGAGGGCCCTACTGGAAGGATCAAAGACTTAAAGATATACTCACACCTAGCCATTCTCCTCAACTTTACTTGCCACAAATCTCTCAAAACAGACAATGTCCTATTCCAGAAATCAGGATTGCACATGTAGATGATACAAATGCAGACCAATCAAAACAAAAAGTAAGTTCTACATTTTCAGGATTCAGAGCAAACTCTACTAACACCAACACAAGTAAAACTCAGACAGTTTCAGCAACATCTACCATTTCAGCATCTGTTTCCAGTCAACATTCAGAAACTTCCCCATCAACTTCAAAAATACAGTTGGGAAGGAAACTGCCTAGTGCTCCAATTGATAGTAAGACAACCAGTCCTTCAACTCTACCAGGACAAGTAGCTTCTTCTTCTACCGTAGCAAAAGTATCTTCCCCAACGGTGCCTTCTATTTCTTCCAAGAGACCACACCTTACAAGACAACCATCTCAAGCAGATAAAACAGTATTATCTCAGTTTGATAAAGGCACTGTCACTGTTTTATGCAACAAAGAGAAAAGTACCTCAACAATGACCCAAGCTGTCTCTGAGATTCCTAAAGAGCCAAAAGATATCCCTAAGGTTTTTAAACCAAAGCTACATATACTGAATGACACTTCAAGTGTTTATAGTGAAGCTTACCTTTACAACAGAAATGAGAAGTGCTTTACCTCCTCTCATGGCTCTCAAATGTGCCATAAAGTTTTAGATTTTTCTTCCACAATAAACAAAAACATTACCAAACAAAAAGATGGAACTGATAATGGTATTGAACCTGCACCTAGGAATGAGGTTGTCGACTTTACAAAGTACAAGTTAAAAAAATTCAAAGAAAAAAAGCAAGCTGATTCAGAGGCAAATGTGGACGTGCCAGATAAAACCACTACAGCTGTAGATCTAACTAAGCAAGTGGAAGAAGAGGAAATTGAATGGCCAAATTCAAAAAGTACTAGTGTAAGTCCATTACAGGATGGTCTGACCATATCTCAGACCAGCCACAGGGAAACAGTTGGCCAGCAAAATCAATCAGCAAGACATCTGTCCAGGCCAGGAGTTGAAACTGGCCAATCTCATTCTGTAGTCCATGCACAGCAAATACAAGCCTTTTCTAGTACAACCAAAGAAGCAAAGACTAGTCAAAAAGATTCTGAGTTTTCTAAGAAAGATAAAGATAACTCTTCCAAGCTGACTTGTGCATTTCCTGTATCGTCGAGGATTCCTGGCACCAATTTTACATCAGAAAAAACAATTTCTACAGTGTCTTATACTTCCAGTAAAGAGTCCAATCTTGGTGAAACTGTCCAAAAAACATCAAGAACTGAGTCAAAACAACCAGCACGAACCTCACCGCTTTTGAGCCCTGTTATGAGAAAACAAGTGGACAGTCAGGAACAACAGCTGCCAAAACAACAGAGTTCAATTGGAGTTGCAACAGATTCTACTCAACTTTACCCTAACAAGAGACCAGTATCTGCATTTGTTTCTTATCAGTCTTTTGAAAAGACTCAGCAATATCAGAAGACAACTGCACCTCCAAATTCAATTAAAGCCACGTTAGATATGTCTGTCAAGTCAAAAACACAGCTGACGCAGAAAACTGTTGTGCCAACAAAGGATCCTACTGGCGAGGCATTACCATTGACCAATAGAAAACCATTAGCTTGTGATGAGAGAGACCAAAGTTTAAGTCACCAAGAATCCATTGACCTGACTTGTAAATCAGTGTCATCATTGAATAAACCTGAGATGAAAGACTTAAGTCATACACCAACTCTTCAGGAACTCCCAAGCTCACTAAAACCCACACAAGACATGACTTCTAAGTCTTTAACTTCAAAAGAAGTGGTTCTGAATGAAGATATCACAACTAGAAAACCTCTTACTGACCATATCTGTCTATCTCCAAATGCACAACCACTTCCATGTCAGTTAGACCCAGAATCACTTCAGCCACGCTCTTGGCAGAGCAAAGATGGCATAGTAATGCAATCAGTTCACTCACCTTCTCAGTTACTGGGAACAAAACAACAACATGTTGTTTGTCCTCCATCAAATGCCGCTAATGTGTTAGATATGTCACCAAAGCCATCTCAAGTCATGTTGGGAAAAACAGTGCCTGGAGATAAGTTTATCGCAGACGAAGCAGTTTCACTTGTTAAAAAGTCAAGTGCAAGAGCGGTTGCCAGGAGAGATTCTGTTGGCGTTGCACTGATAGTTGATCAAACCCAGATGGAATCAACAAGCGAAATGCAATCTCAAAATATAATCTCTGGGCAAAAAACACAAATCACAGACAGAAATGGCGTCTGTATTTCACAGCAGTCCATTCCCAGCTGCACAGTTATGCAATACTCGGGTGCATCGCAGACTATTGTTAAATCAAATTCATACAGTACAGCTCCAGCAAACTCAGTTAAAGGTACATTAGACATGTCAACAAAGGCCTCTGTACCTGACACAAGTATGCCTTCACATCCAGTTTCACTGGTTCGCTCAAGACGATCAAGCTTAACATATTCTCAAAAAGATTCTGTTGGTGTCCCCTTAATAGTGGAGGTACACATTCCCCAAGAGCAGCCTAAAAAGAATCAGACTGCATTGGTAGAATCCCAGAAGCCTTTACAAAGACTTGTGCATAGTGAATCTCGAGAAACTACTGCACCTGCTAACTCCATCAGAAGCTCTTTGGACATGTCCCCAAAATCCCAACAGAAGGAGTCTGAAAGATCTTCCATTGTACTATCATGTGAAGTTGTGCCACTAGTCAGAAATAGGACACACATATTAAAGAATCCTTGTGGTGGTGTACCACTCATCGTGGAGCAACCTGTATGTCAACAAAGAAGACATGTTATGACAGAAGTTTTTACAACTGAGACCCTACACGGAAAAATATCTACCTCTCATTGTAATGAAGCGTTTTCTCCTTCTAGGACCCTATATAAGGACCCACAGCAGCACAATAAGCCTGTAGATTTCTCAGCTAGAGACAGCCTTGTTACAAATAATCTTTCAAACAATCAAATTGAACCTAAAGATGGAGAGCCAATGAACTTCACTGTTGCAAAAGCAAAGAAAGAAACTACTAAAAAATGGCAAAGTGAAAAGGACCCAGAAAAGAAAACATTTGTGGGTACTGTGGATCTAACTTTGAATGTTAAAAACAAATCAGTAATTGACCCACAAGGTGCAACAGATTTCACTTCTTCGGTTTGTGTCCTATCTCAACACAGAATAAATTCTCAGCAACAATACATACCTTCAAACACTGTTGATGATTTCAGAAGTGACATTACATTTTCTCAAACTCGAAAGCTATCAGAGGTGATGGAACGTTCAAATGATGCATCCATAACCACACATGCTGGAACACATCGTGAAATGCATGGAGGAACAGGATTGAATTTTGAATCTTCATTTGCACCTCTGGTTGCAACTGAAAGGCAAATACAGCCTCCTCAGCCTTTTACTCCCCAGGCTACACAAGACATTGGATTTACTCAGTTGTCACTTAATAGTGCATATCAACAGGTCAATAGTGTACCTGAACAAATATCTTTGGTAAAACATCAACTGCCAACTCAATATTTAGCTTTTCAACACCAATATCCACACCCCAGAGTGGAATTTGCAATTCCTCTGCCAAAGACACAAAAGTTGCAAAAACAAGACACGGCTGTACAGCAGGATGTGACCCATAGACCCAAAATTCTTATTAAGCAGGCAACTGTCGATAGTTATGGGAGTACAGAAGAGTTTGAAGAAAATGGAGCAGTGACACACATTAGGCACTCATCCGTTTCTTGCACTACCCAACAAGGTACAAGTGGATCCCAAACAGCTGCTGTCCCTTTGTCTCTGTACACACAGCATGGTGTGAGCACTGAACATTCTATGGCACCTACAACTGCACAGCCTGTACAAGGATACACCACTTCAGCTACAAATGATGCAAAAATACCTCTTTATCTCTCAAATCCGCCAAGCATAAGCCAACACCACATCACTGCACAAAATAATTACACACCAACCTTACCCTCTAATAACATGGATCCAATACAGTGCGTTTCACAAGCTAGTGTACCTGTAACACAAACTGTCAGAAGTGCTGACACAATACATGTTAAAGGAAGTTATCAAAATCAGGACTTTGCATCTCAATCACAAGAGTCACAAGTGGCTTCAACACAAGCAGGATCTTCTTCTGTGAAGGGTTTGATTTCACTTTTTAGTAATTTGGACTCACAATCTTTTGTTGGTACAAAATCATCTGCTATCTCCACCTATGCCAAGACTGAATCAAAACCCGCAGACCACGTTCTTTCAATACAAAAGCAAGATAATCTTGTCCCAGTTACTCATAACACCAGAAACATAGAGGGAATGTCCTCAAATTCACAATTTTTTACAGTAGCAGATTCTGTGCCTCTCACAACAACTCTTGGACAGGTTTATGTTGAATCTAGATCAGTAACTCCTGAAGCTAAATTAGCTTGTTCATCTGAGGCATCCAAAGATCAATCTGCCAATGTGGAGACAGTATTGCCTCCAGAACTACCTCTAAGCACTGAATCACAACAAATAAATTTAATGTCAAGTGATTTAAGTCACAGAATGTCTACTGGGACACTGGAGGGCTTATCATCACTGAGTACTGTTAAGTCCACATCTCCTTCTCAAAAGTGTCAAGAACTACAGGAAATAAATTCTTGCACAGGAAGAGAAACACTTAATGACTTACCTCCTTCTGAACCATTTCCAGTTAAACCAATAGATAATAAACTACATGAAGGACTTCAAAGCTCTGACGATTCTCCACTATTTCCACTAGCATTGCAAGAGGCTAAATCAAAATCAAATGGTAAAGAAGCATTGACTGCAATAAATGAAATACCATCTCAATCAGACCTGTCACAACAGCAAGGTTTAGAAGAGCTTAAACTAGGTGTATCTACACAGTCTTCTAATGTTAGGGCTGAATTTGAAGAAGTTTCTTCACAAGAAAAAAGCAGACATCCAAGGTCAATCTACATTGGCATAGGTTCTTCAGATACACTTCCTTTTGGGGTAGAAATTGAATCCGGGGAGCAAAAGCCTTATGTTAGACTGCCCCACATTTTCATATCAGCTGCCAGTTCACCAGAAGAAGAGAGTAACGAGACCAACCTTGGCATCTCTGAAAGTAATACACCTAATTTTCCAGACACTAGTGTCTCCGATGATACTACATCAAGTGCAAGAACAGCACTAGAGCAAAGGGATGTTGATGTTGTAAAGTCTGATGCATCTAAGGATACCAGTACTTTAGAAGACTGTACCATACAGGGATCTGTTGAACCATTGAGCAATGAGGCTAAGACTGGCTCTCCAGAGATTCCAATTACACTGACTACATCAAATCAGATAATTACAAATGAACAAGACTTTGAACACACTATGACAGATAAACCTTCAATAGACACTACTCTTTCAGAGATTGAAAAAAAATCTGAGACAACTGAGGTTCCTGAGGACAAACGTCAATTGATTTCTGAAAACACAGAGTTAACAACATCAGACACATCACCAGGTGAAGTTGTAAAACCTCTGACTGACCTGGCCTGTCAGGTTGTTGAAGAGTCACCAGAATGTGTTCAGTCATCTCAAGAGTCAGTTACTATGAATGAAAACAAATCTCCCAGTACAAAACTGCCAAAAGAAGTTGACTGCGTGAGCACCAAGACTCTAAAAGTAGAAACCTTGTTTTCAGATGTTAAATCACCCGAAGGTGTCCAACATCTTCATGAGAAAAGTGAACAAGATGTAACTTCATCTGTGCCTGAGCCACCTCCTATCAATGCTCCTACTGAGGAACTTACTATCTCTAAGGAAGATAGTGCAGCTGTTAAGGATGATCTGCCCAATGCTGAACAAACTGATGAACAAGCAGGAAAAGGCATATTTTCACTGTTCAGTGGTTCCACAGCATCCCCACAACAAACTCCCTCCCAAACTGGATTATCAATACTTGGGGGCATTATTCCTGGCTCATCTACTAAAGATACTCCTGGGTCAGGATTACTCTCCATGTTTGGTGGGTCAAGTGCACCATCTTCATCTGAATCCAAAGACATACCATCACAGTCAGCACCACAAGAACCCCAGGGAAAAGGTCTATTCTCTATGTTTGGTGGTTCTATTAGTCAGCCACCATCTGGCCCAAGGGGTCCAACTCCTGGAGGTGTGCGGCCTAGAGGGCCACCACCCAAAGAACCTCCAGGAAAAGGTCTCTTTTCCATGTTTGGTGGAGCTGTGCCTCAACAAGCACCAAGTCCCAGGACTCATCCTGGGGCTGGTCCTCCACCAAAAGGACCAGGATCTTCTCTGTTTGGTGGCATCCTACCAGGTTCAGCAACGCAAAAAGACACCTCTAGTACAGGCTTGTTCTCCAAGTTTGGTGGTCTAGGGGGTCAGCCCCAAACAGGGCCTAAAGTAGGCACACCTGGACAAACAGCTACACCACCAAAACCCAGTGGTCCAGATATCTCAGGGAAGGGACTGTTTGCCATGTTCGGTGGACAGAGTCAACAGCCACCAGAAGCACAACCAACAGCTTCTAAAACAAGTGAATCAGACAGTGCTTTTAAAGTGTCATCTGTGTTTTCACTTGGTTCAAATACTGACAGCAATAAATCTAAAACTGGGTTTGGCCTATTTAATATGTCCTTTATGGACGAAAGCAAAACTGAGCCAGAAAAAAGTGTTCCTGCTCAAGAGGAGGTTGTAGTTGAGCCATTAAAGTCTTTAGATGCAGAAGCTCCTTCAGAAGAAGCAGAGAATAACCATGATAAAACTGTAAAACATGTACCCACTGAACCTGTTTCTACAATTTCAGTTCAGAAAGAACTTCATGTAGAGGAGACATGTCAAGATGTCCAAGATACCGTCAATGATGT
>CAEGAG010007519.1:0-44857 GCA_903067065.1 Brachyrhaphis terrabensis | reverse complement strand
AACATCTTCTTCTAAAAGGGAAACTCACAAATATATATATATATATTTGTGAGTTTCCCTTTTAGAAGAAGATGTTAATAAAAATTGTGTTACTAAAGATTTGGATGGTTGATCTTGAAGTCTAACATGAGATGGAAACCTTCCTATCTCAGACATGAGGTGGATTATTTAGTAGACATGCAACAAATACAACAGTGGTTCAATACCAAGACTCTGGCAGCCTTAATTTAGTGTTTTGTGTAAACCAGAGCAGATCGTAACGGAGAAAACAATGGATAGTTGTTTCGGTCAGTCAGAAACAGAGAGCAGAGAAAGGGGATTATTTCTCCAATAGCTCTGTGTTTGTCTTAGACAAAGACTGGCCAATATCACGCTGGACTCAAATCTACTATACACACACTCATGGATATACACATATGCACAGGCAGTTAAAATACGACATGAGAACACACACCCCGTTGAGCGTCAGCATAGCTTAAACACAGCAGATTGCAATGAATGTCAACTTTGTGAAAGCGATAAGACGGCATACATGAGAAGCAGCTTCAGTGTGTGAGCAGAAATATGTGAGTGATCTAAGACCAGGCATTAGGGTTTCTGATAAAGTGGGGGGCCTTAAGTGGTTTGAGGAAGGAGAGCGCCTTCCCATCTGTGTGTCCGCGTGTGTGTGTCCGTGTTGGGGCTGGGGTCAGGTGCCTGGTGCATTTGTGTATATCTGCTTACTGTCTGCCTTGTCGCAGCAGCGATGACATCATGGCACACGACCGGCGAATAACGGAAAGAATCCGTCCCCCTGCCTATTTCACAGATAGCGAGGAAAGAGAAGTGGAACGATAGAGTGACAAAGACGGGGGTGTTAAGGGAGAGAAAGAAACGTGAGAAAGGTGAGCTTGAAGCTTATAGTGAGTGAGAAGTGGTACAAGAGTAAAATTATAAACAGAGACTTGTTAAGTTGTGACTAACCAATGAAACGCTCTTATAAAAACATGACAGCTTTACTTTACGCCACTTTTACCACCTGATGGGAACATTTTGCAGCCTGTTACCAGTTCACTATAAACTTTTTTATATAAACACTCATAAAATGCAGGTTTTCTTTGTGCACTGAAAAGGATTTTACACTTTTAGCAGCACCAAGAAATGAGCAAATAATAAACTAGACTTATTGTGCATGACTCTAAAAGCTTGTATTCTTTTGCTGGACTTGAGCTTGAGCTGTTATCTGATAACAGTAAGTTATCAACACCTGTGTTGATTTGTGTGTGAAGTTTCTTCATCTCATTCAAACAGTGGCAACTCAGGATACTCACTTTTTAGACTTTGTATGTCTAAAAAGACATGATGTTCACACACTCTCACATCTAAGAGCAATTCAAAGGGACCAGTTCACCCAATATGCATGTTCTGGACTTTGGGAGGAAGCAGGAGCAAAACCAGGTGCACTGGGTGAATATGTAAACTAGCAAATGGTGGAAACCAACAATTGCACATTACGATGAATATTCTCTGGAATTTGTTGTTGGCTCTCACAGCATTTCAGTCAAAAGAAGTTGACTGAAATGATGAAGTAAGAGTATCTTGGTGTTCCGAAAAGCTTTTATTTTTTGTTATTTTTAGTGGTCCGTCCTTTATTCTACTCTGCTCCTTAAACTTGAAAGGAGAGTTTCACATCCAAGGATCTCTATCCTCTGGGAATCTTTCTCCTCACATTGCTTGCTCCATTGTCTTTTTCCAGTTTCTGTGATAATGACATATTGCAGACAGTGCCAGGAGCATTCAGCGTTCTAAGTGCCATCTGACACAAGAATCGTCTCACAATTTACCAAAAGATTGCTGCGCTTGAAACAGTTTCTTTCTGATTACATAGCAACAGCAGTAGCCGCAGCCAGCGCTTGTCAAGAGCACGTGTTTTAGCTTTGCAAGCTGAGAAGGCCAAGTCGAGTGTCTTAAGTACGTGTTTGTGTATGAGTCTGACAGAGATGAAGGGAGAGACCCAGAATGAGACAAGTGCATCTGGAATGAATATAATATTATCACCAGCAATTTATAAGTGCCGAGTTCTGGCAGGTAACACTCAAATATGGTATAAAACTAGACGCTCTGTTAGCTTTAATGAGAATAATGTTCCATTAGTCTTTCTTTGTGCGAATCTCAGTTTCTCTATCAGTGGAACAAAATAGTGAAAGGAGACACTGTCTGGGGCTTTTATAGTTTCTGATTGTCCACAGAAAGGAATGAAAAATACTTTTGCTAATGAATAGATTAAATACTATTTCACATTTCAATAATTTTTTATAATCAGGGACTATATTTATATCCAACTGACTCTTTATTTAGTAGTATTCCTATGCAAACTGAACAAGTTTGGAATTTTATTGATAGAAAACAGAAAGAACTGCCCATCCGTCTAGCTACCCATCAGCCACTTTGTCCGTAAATCCTCTAGTCCATCATCCATTTTCTTTCTCAGTGATGCTTCCCATCATTCCATCCATCCATCCATCCATCCATGTTTAAGGTGTTTGCTTTGTTCACACCACCTGACTCAAAACATTTCTTCATCTCCAGAATTAAATACTACTTGCTAAGAAGTTGAGAAGTTATTTCAGCCGTCTGAATCAGCTGTATTGGAGCCAGGACACACACAAACTGCAACATAATGCTTATCTCTAAAAGTATGTGTTTAGATTTAAAGGTCATCACAACGTTTGCAAATCTATTGTTTATATTTCTAAGTAGAAATATTTTGCATAGGTAAGTACTTATCTAATTCAGTCTGACGTATTTAATTTACCAGCCCAGGGAGCCGATCTACCAATCCCAGATTTTTTGCTCACTTTCAGATGCATAATGGGACGTTTGCCCACTGACAGTTTGGTCAGTGAGGTTGACCGAGGATATTTTTTCCCATAGTCCAAACACGCAATCTGTCTCCATTTAGATGTCATCATCTCAGCATTCCTCCTTGCATGGCTTTGTCAGTGTTTATGTAAGAAAGCGATTGTGTGTTATACAAAAGGAACAAAATAGGAATTTTAGGAATCTTTTCTCCATCGTTGTGGATTTATGGGATGTATGTTTGTGCATGCCATGATGAAACAGAAAATTATGAACACTTCTGTAAAGTCTGATAATTGTTCCTAAAGCAGCACCAAAAAAGTCAACGCTCAGAGCTCAACTTGGAGTTGGCAGGGATCAGACTTATTCCAGCACATCCTTAAACAATTGCTGTGGGTTTATTGCTTGCATCAGTTTGGGTCTCCGCTGGTACACAACCGCCAAATCTTTCTATTACAATCTGGTGTTGGTCAAAGCTGCACAGCTTTAATACCTTTCTTCTGCCTTAATATTTGAACAGTTTTACCACATTCACTCTAAAATATTCAAGGCCATGACATATGCAAGTATTTTATTTTAATTTATTGTAATGTCATGAAATGCATGCCTTTCCTTGCATGTTTGATTTATCTTAAATATTATTTTCTAAAAGTCTGATCTGTTGTTAGACCTATTGATATAATGCTCAGCTTTCTTTGTATTTATGTGGATGTGTAACTAGTGTGGCCTATCCTTCAGCTGTGAGGGATTGTAAAAATTCCTTTAGTGATTTAGATTCCCTCTGAAAACATACGATTCTGAGAATTAACTGTTTTGGATCTTAGCTCGGCCCAATTTGTGGCTGATGGGATGAATTTGATGCGGCTTGTTGCTTTCCGACCACAAAGAATGTTATTCATCTGTCAGCTTCCCAATCGAATCAGGAGGGAAAGCGAGATAGAGACAGGAAGGCTGGACATAGAGCAGAACTGAAACGGAGCTCAGAAATGTGTGCATTCGCATTTTAAGGAACCGAAGACAGTTTTTTTTTTTTTTTTAAGTATACAACAGTTAAAATCTGAGATTCTTTTTTTTTAGATTAAAAAAGCCTCTCTTTTATTTAAAAGTAAATCAGTTGCATTCTGCATAATTTGTAATCACATCACTAAAAGTCTAGATGTTAGTTCCGTAATAATAACATCTTAATGTTTCTGTTTATATTCTGTTTTGTGGAGTGTAGGCTCAGCAAAACAGGAAAAAAGTAACAAAAGTGTTGGTTTCCACGCAACACGACCTCAAATCCTCTGCTCTTTGTACAAACCAAAAAAAAAACACACACAGAAAATAAGAGTGGAACAACTGACCCCAGAAAGAGGGTCAAGAGAGACCAGATAAGGATAAGCAAAAATCTGCCCAGAACCGCCGCTGCTCCTCCATCCAACTATTGTCTGGTTCAAAGAGATGGCACTGAGACTCTGTAACAGTAAATCTAACAAGAGCTTAAGGTCTGGATTCATTACAGCTCCATTATAGCTGACTGATGCTTTTTGATCATGTACAGTCTGTCTTTGTAACTGCTGTTCCTGAGAAGAATTTTATGTTTGTTGTACATAAAAAATATTGTAATTTTGTAGAGTAGCCTTATGTTCTGTTATAGTAATATATTTTTTTAATGCATTGGGGACAGTGACCAATATATTATACCATATTTTCTTTTTCACAGTAACTTTTAAATAAAGTTACTGTGAACGATGCATGTCCAAGAAGGCAGAAAACTAACACATCTAACCTGTATTGTTTTGTGCGCAGGCAAGAAGCACTGCTGGCCGCCATAAGCGAGAAGGATGCCAATATCGCTCTGCTGGAGCTCTCCTCATCCAAAAAGAAGAAAACCCAGGAAGAGGTGTCAGCCCTGAAGAGAGAGAAGGACAGCCTGGTTCAGCAGCTCAAACAGCAGGTAGGACAAAACGCCCAAAGCCTGGCATCAGCTGGCTTATGAGCAGAGATTTCTGACCAGGTTTAAAGACAACCATAGAGGAGTATGGATGAAAAATGACAAAAGAGGTGGTAAATTGATAGAGACATTCAAAATAAAGACAAAATAAACCTGGGGAACATGAGAGCCATATTTAGAGAGGTGTAAATAAAAGCCGGGGGAGCTCAGGTAAGGTGGAAGTGATGGAGAGAGAAAAGAAAACACAGAAGGAAGCCAGAAAGTGAGTCCAGATGTGACCACGACCCATTTTAGGGACACACACACACATACACCAATTCTGTATTTATCTTAACTTTAATTTCACTTATTATATTTGAATCAATGAAGACATTTTCTCCAGATGTGCACTAATAAAAGGCCCTGTCTAAACACTATATCACCACTGTAAGACAGTTAGGTGGTAACAGTATGTTCACATAACGCCAGGCCAAAAACAAGGATATAAACATGACCAAAAGCCCTTGTGGTTCCACACTGGGATGTATTTACACACATGCAACCAGAGAGACACAGAGTTTGGCTTTTCCTGGGTAAAACTACTACAATACCCAACGCCTTACAGGATGAGTCTGAGGTTTCTTTGGATTTAGATTATTTGAGCATTGGAAATTTTATCCAACAGAATACATTTTAAATAGTTTGGTGCAAGAAAACTGAATTGAGAATCAGTTTGAGTTGGTGGTAAAAATATGAGCTGGGTGCTTTAGAGAGTATCTCTGTCCAATGAAATCGCTTTAACTAGCTTCTCCTTCAACTTCCTCCCTCACCCCCCCGCCTCGTCTCTTTGGGTTTCATATGAAGACATTTATGACACTTCTGAGTCTCCAAGGTGGTTACTGACAACACAGAAGCTCTGTTATGCTCTTCTCGGAGTGTGTGTTTGTTTGTGTGTACAGTGGTGTAAGACGTTTATCCAGTATTTCAAGGTTTTCCTATCTGAAGATCTCTGTTGTGCTGTCATTTTCAGTCCCTTAACATCTGAAAAAAGCCAACAGTTCTAACAGATTTTTACAGTGTTGTAGCAAATCCATACACCTTGAAATCTATTTCCATTTTGCTGTATTACAACCACCAACTTCAATGTATTTTGTTGAGATTTTTCTTTATGATAGACCAACGGACAGTTTCACCTATTTGTCACCTGGAAAACAGTTTACAAATTAAAATCTGGAAAATGTGGTCTGTGTCAGAGATTCACAGCTCAAGTGGGAACATTTGTTGACAAGACATATGCATTGTCGTGCATTTCACAAATCTGTTTCAGTAAAAGAATGACTAAAACATAATTGTTGGAAGAAAGTCATAACATATATCCTCTTTCAGCAGTTTGCCTCAAATATGGAGAAGATGGGAGAAACTTATCTAATCAGATGAAATAGAGGAAATAAGTTTATACTTAACCACATCTACATGTTAGAATGACCTAGTCAAAGTTCAGCTCTAAATTCAACTGGAGATCTGTGGCAGGACTTCAAAACTGCTGTCCACAGGGGCTCAATCTGACGGCACTTTAATTATTTTACAAATAATAATCACATCTGGATGCGCAAAGCTGAAAATGTAAAATTTGTAAATTACAGTTAAGTTATGCACTATTTTATGTTATCCTTTAAGAAAAACTGAGCAAGAATTTCTAAGAACTGTTAATAATTTTGCAAGGTAACGTACACCTGCACCAAATGTCGAGACACCAAAGAGAGATATGCTTATTGTTATATAAGCCAAAACTTAAAACGCATCATAAGTATAAACTCTCATGAATCTGTATGAGAATTTGGTGTAGCATAACTGAGAGACAGATTTAGTCTAAGCAAATTTATGAGTCTGTGAATACGTGTAACAGACAACATGCTGTGGTAAGACGTTTAGCACACATAAATCCCCACCTGTGTGTGTGATTAAAATGTGAATGGCCCTGAAAGCTTTGCCTTTATGTCGGCCTTTGACCTCTTACTCCAGACAGCTGTAGATCAAGATGACCTCAGCTCTCTTCACTCTCTTCTCCCCTGTCACAGCCTGCTTCCTCTCCAGTCCAAGTTTTATTTCTTTCTGTGTTATGAAGGACGGAGACGAAATGTGATGGCGGTTGCAGTGAAAGCAAAAACAGGTGATTTAAAATGAAACGACAAGGAGTTGTTGAGGAATACGCTTTCTACTCCAGCGAGAGGCTCTTTTGCTGACATTACTTTATAATTTCTGAGGGTTTTTTTAAAGTTATTTTAATGAAGCGAATAAAGTAACAGGAATCTAAAAAATTTTAAAACTGAGTTAATCACCTGAAACCCTTAGAATATTGAACTCCAAAGATTGTACAGCTATGTTTAAAGATTTGAAAGACTGGGGTCGTTTTATTTAAATGGTAAACTCTGAGGTTCATCACTCCATTTGTCCACTGTACTTTTAATCTTTAGTTGCATATCAGAAACTCTCATGTTAGGGTGAAAAACTGTGGACTATTCTAATTAATTAGTCTACAGAGACTTTGCCTGGACAAAATTATTCCCCACAGCACCATACTCAACTCATTTCCCCTACCAATTTTAATTTTCCACTTATTAACAGATGCCTTTTTAATGTAAAAATGGGCAGAATAATTAAATTTGTTATAATTTAAAAGTAGGTTTTGCCCAGCCATGACTCAGCAACTTTTCATTGTTGATAATTGCTTTGATATGTATAAAGGTTTTTTTCTTTGTCGATGAAAGACTAGATGATAAAATAATCTAATCTAATATTCCCCAAAGCTTTATCGTGAAGAAATAATTTACCTCTGAGCCTGAGTCATCAGTTTGCTCCTCTTTTCACTCTTCTTTCTACCCATTGTTGGTCGCTTTAAGCAGAAATGGAGGCTGGGGGGAATCGGAGTGGAGGTGAAGGGAGGTCTGAGAGAGGAGGAGTGAAATAATGGTGTGATGATTAGATTAAGTGAGAGGGAGAATTGGCGCAGAAACAAGTGAGCTGAGGTCAGCATTCCTGACAATTAGAGAAATGGGAGAAGATGTAAAGAAGGCCAGATAAAAAAATGAGGAAATTTTTTTTTTCAGTTTTTGCTTCCTTTTTCATTAACCCCATCTCTTCCTTTTTTCTTTTTCCTAGTTCTCACCTTCTGCTCCACCGAGCGTGTCACATGCCCACTAGGATGTGTTTCTTAACAATCTGTGTAATTTGGGAGGTTTCTGCACCTTCGTCATGAGTTTCAGCATTTTATTGTTTGAGTTTTTATTGTTTTAAAATGAACAGTACGGAGACATCTCGAACTGACAGCCATAAGTTTTTGTGCACTCACAGTTGTGTGGGATTGCTATGTTTATGTTTATGATGAAAATGCAGTAAATCGGTTGAGGTTGCTGTGCTTGTGTGTACACACACACTGATATGTTCAACACAATTGGGTCCTTCAAAGATCCCCCAAGAGCTGATAGAATAAATTGGTTCTGACTGATTTCTTCCGTAGTACAGAGTAAAGGGAATCTCAAGTACATTTTTCATAAAAGTGGTGGAAGTTGCGTCCAGGTTATTAGCTATTTTTTTAGGCACGGCTGTAATCCAAGATTTAACTGTAAGGTCACCTCTGTGAATCAGAATAGCCCTCATCAGAAGTGATCTAGCATCAGATTTGCTTTAAAATGCTTAATCTGTTCTGTAAATGTTTTGAGCTGTGATGAGATAGTAAAATATCTTCTCAAATGTCCAGTGGCACCTGACCAAGAATGTGGGGAACTCGTTGTTCTTGATACACGAAGTCTGGATAGTTCAGTCGGTACAGTGTGTGACTTAGTATTTTGGCCTATGATCTCATATTAAATAAGCTACATCAAGGTATGTTTGACAACTTAGCTCTAACTCAGGGTTGTCAGTATAGCTTTCCCTGTAACCTTATATCATAACATCTGTAATCGTTCTTCTGTTCCCATGCAAAAAGCACATACTATCTCTCTTGTGAATTATTCTGATTCAACTTCAACTGAGAGTATTTTAGGCCAATTCAAAGAGACATCACAGCTTGATTGACCAACTGGTTTTACGTCTCAATAAAAATAAGAAGAGAAAATTATTACCAGATTGTTTAATTGGTACGACATGGTTTGTTTGATTTTATTCAGTTTATCTAAGTGCCAAAAGATGCTAAGTGAATTAGTTTGGGTAATAGAGTTGAATATGGATTTCTCTAGAAAATAATGCTTCTGTTATCTCTCAAAAATCGACTGCATGGCAGAAGTGTTGGAAATATAATCTCCCACCGCCACCTCCTGATTCCATCTCTAAATAGTAGAAACTTTTGTCTTTGTGGCGTTTAAACAGCATGTCGAGGAGAAGTCAAATAATCAAAAAGTATTGCTCTCTTTTGTTCTCAATTTTTTCTGAATATCAGATGAAATTAACCTGAAAAAAAAACATCTTAGAAATTATGATTTCATTTATTGAGGGACATGAGCTTTTCAATCATGCATTACGTGACATTTTTTCCCTTCACTTAATAACTATGGAGTAATTTTTCCCCAATGTTCTGGTGCCCTTTGGATCCTTTTCTTGCTGAATAGTTTTAGTTTGTGACCTAAGCTAAAGGTCACAAACTAAAACTAATGTTTTCCTTGTGGATATTCTGGTTGATTGCAAAATTTATGGTTCATGTCAATTAAGCCAAGTTGTGAAGGTCAGAAAACTCAAAGAAGGCTCACTATTACACCTACCAGTTTGACTGTTGGTGAAATGTTACTTTCTGAACACTGTTGGTTTTACAACAAATGTAAAACTTTCAAAAGTTAAACTTTTGCATTGTCTGTCTAAAAATTATCAAGATATATATTTTTTTGGTGAATGTGAGAAGGGCTTTTATGTCCTTTTTGGTCAACTTTAGCTTTAGAACTAGTTCATGGATGCTGGTTATTCTCAGCGTCTCTTTCTTAATGTTGCATCATGAACACTGACCTTAGCAGAGGCGAATACAGCCTGCAGTGCGTTAGATTTTCTGGGTACTTTTGTGACCTCCTGGGTGAGTTGTTGACGGGCTCTTGGAAGGCATTTTGGTCGGCCTGTCACTCCTTGGAAAGTTCAACATTTGACGCCAACAAACCACCGTAATGACGCAGTACAGTCCAAAACCCTGCTTTGTTTTTCATCTGTTCTTGAATTTCTTGAGGTCAGGACATGCTTGGCCTACTTCATGCTGTCTCCCGGGCTCTATTTAAGGGATTACTTAATTTTACAGATCCGACGCTAATCAAGCCTTTGGTAGGTGAAATTGAACCAAAGAAAACATGGTTAATCACAGTTAATTTGTGAGTTCACAAAGGAGATAAGTATATTTTGACTTTGGGGCAGTGTGGTTTGGATAGCTTTTCGCCCCATAGTAAATGAAACTATCACTTAAAACTGCTTTGTGTATTTACTCTGCTTATCGTTGTCTGAAGTGAAAGTTTTTTTTAACTATTTGAAATCTCTGAGGAGACAGACATGTTTTTTGCACTCTTCTTAGCTCTAAAAAAGTCAATCTTTCATTTGGTTCTTCAAACAGACCCTGAGAAATGTAACATTTTTTTCTTTCTTCATGTCAGACATACAGTACACACACAGACACACAAAACCTGAGTCTGGTCCCTTTAAGCCCCGGCTCCTTGAAGCGCTCACTGAGAGACTAAGGGGATTTAGATTCTACAACACCAACAGATTTGGATCCAGGCCCTCCCTCACTTTTTATCTCTAAATCCCTCCCAACTCTTTACAGGCCTTCTGCAAAACCCAAAGTATAACTAAAACGTGTGAAACACATAAAGCCGTGAGACAGTAAGAGGAGACGGAAAAGTAGATCGGAGTGGGAATGTAGTCAGCAGAGTGAGGAGATGATGACAAAGTGATAATTGGAGAAAAGAAAGAAAATGAGAAAATAAAATTATGCGCTGATGAAAGTGTGATTGTGATTTGTGTGAGGTGATTTACAGATCTGTGTACGGTCTAGTATGAGTCGATATGAATCTTCCCCCAAGCGATAAACTCACAAGTCCTGTTATTCTGCTTCATCTGTAAATAAACTTAAAGTGTGTATGTATATGTGGCATGTTGCAGACTATTGGTGTGATTATTGCTGATATGTTTGTGAATCAGTTCACGTTGATTTGAAATTTTATACATTTTTTCAGGTTACAACAACAAACCTTGTTGTATTTTGCTGTAATTCTATGTGATCAACTCAAACCAGGGCATATTTGAGAAATAAAACTTGAGAAACACTTTTTCTTTTTCTTTTTTTATCTTTTTTTACAAATTAAACTAAAAAGAAATCACTTTGATATTCCTAAATAAAATACATTTCAATCACTTGCTCACTGTTTGTTAGTAAACCCCAAAAGTGACTAATTTAATCTCTGTATAAATACCTCTAAGCTCTCCAGGCCTCAGAAGTTTCTTGCAGAACATTTCTTGGTCATCGTTAAAACCAAGAACCACAGCACACAGATCAGGGATTAAGTTTTGATGAAAGCAGGGTTAGGTTATGAAACAATATCCAAAGTTTTAATCATCTCACCGAGCATTACTTAATCCATCATCTGAAAATAGAAAGCAAATATCACAGCTACAAACCTATTAAGACATGGTTGCCCACCAAAACTTAAAATATGGGCAAGCAGAACAATAACCGTAAAGCAGCCATTTTTTAATTCATTAGGTGTACACACTGTAAAACATTTGTGACTTTAAATGCAGCTAAAGATGGGTATTGTATTAATCTCATTGAATTCAAGCACATTATTTATCAGTGTTCACTCTAGGTTACGTGGTTTCTCTTTGTTCTTTGAAAGCACATATTTAACTTTCTTTCTACAGACACAGAACAGGATGAAGCTGATGGCCGACAACTATGAGGACGACCATCTGAAAGTGGCGTCTCCAAACTCTGACCTGCCCAACAATCACAAGCCCTCCCCAGATCAGGTACCCAAAACAACAAGCTTATTTCATCTACGTACCTGTTTTGTTTTCTATAATATGTTGTTTAATATTATTACTGGACAGTATTTTGACTAAATAATAACCCTGCTTATGCTGTACTCGCAGTATCTTTCTCAAACTAACTTCCTGCTTTTTCTGAACTCGCGCTACGGCTGGACTGAACTAACCAATAGGACGATGAGGAGGGTATTTGGGCCTAGCCAATCACATGCCTTCTTTCTCACCCTCAGTCTGCCATATTGTACAGAAGGGTGAGCGTCTTTCCCTGGATGAGGTCACTTTTTGGTGTCCTCATGTCGTTCCTCTTGTTTTACGTTCTTCTCTCATCCATGATCACACTCTGGCTCCTCACCGTCAGTGTTGCTCTTTTTTATATATATTGACACATTTTGCCATGTTTTTCTGATTTATCATTTTTTATTTCTATTTCCTTCATCATTCTTCAATCTGGAGAACATTTTAATCTTGATTAATTTCCTCCTTGTTTTCGTGGTTTCTTCTGGGGTTTTTTTTTAACTCTCTTTCTCCTGTCCACATTTTGAATTCACTTGTTCTTTGTGTTGTGCCATTTCTGCACACCAGAATTCAGAATTGGTCTTCATTCATGTGTTACTGTCAGGTGAAAATTTCTCATCTTTAAGTTACATAAAAAGCTTTTTTTTTCTTTTTTTTTTCACTTTTTATGACATTATTTTAGTTATTTTTAAATTCTGTTCAAATTGAATTAAGACCAAACATTGTAACATAAAACATAAATGAATAATACAGTACGCTTTAAGTACTTCTTGGAGGAGCCTGGTAGCAGCAGCAGTATCTTATGCATAATGCATCCCTGAATGCACCTTTGTGGATTGATCATTTCAAACTTTTAAGTGGGATGGGCCATGTTGGCCTCGTACTACAATCTCATTATAAACACACTTGACAGGAAGCTTTTCTCTTAGTGTAAGTTATTGTAACATTAGGCTCCAAAACGCCTACACACATGCAATCCTGTACCTGTAATTAAACGGTTCTCAGAAAGCAGGCTAAAATTAATAGTCGATTCCCAAGGGGGGAAAAAAAATAAAGAAGCTATCATTCCCAAGCTTCTCACTCATAGAAGTTGGGCTAACATATTGAGAGAACCTCAAACACCTCCAAATTTTGCATAAAAACAAAAGTTTTAGATTTTTTATATGTATAATTCTGTCTGACTGCACTCGCTGAGGTAGATGTCCTGGTTTCCATGTGTCAGATTAAAATTACTATGTAGGATTACATGCTTAACTGTACACAGTGATCTCTACAGAGAGCCCTTCTCCTGTATTCCTTCATGCCGCTGAAAAAACAGATGGTGTTTTCACCTGGAGGCAAAGGGGGGCCTTGCAGAGTATCTTCTGAGAACCTGTTACTGGACTGATTATCAGTATGCAATGGGAAATGTTCATTATTGTTCGTTCGTAAGAGTTTTCTAATCAAATCTAAAAATATATGTGTTACTACCAACATTTTAGGCATCATAGCTTTAACTCTGGTGTTAGTAAAATACCGCATGATTTATTGCCACTGCACAAGGATGCTGACAGCCCAAAGATTCTCTAGCAGATCTAAGTTGAGTTCTTCTTATTAATTAGATGTAGCACCTTCCTGCTGAGAGAGGCAGGTCAGCTAGCATGTCCAACCTCTGTCTGCCTTTTTTTTCCCTTTCTACAACCACCAGGAGCTATATTCACCTTCCTTCTGGTGTGTGAGGTAGTTAATTTGCCATAGCACATTTCATCCAAACAGTGAGCGCTTGTGTGTATGTCTATAAGGGGGATTCTGAGCTGCAGCAGAGGAGCACAGGAGAGCAGTTTTAACACATGCCAAGCATTGTTGAGAACACTTTATGGCCATAAGTTGTGCTAGATAAACCACATTAAATTTAAATTGTGCTATGAAGTTAGTTAGTCTCTTTATTTTGTGAGCATAAGCAATTTAAAGCTAAGAAGAATTGAGGGGGGAAAAAATGCATATTTTGATTCCGAACCGTTTTTTTTTTTTATCCATTACTTTTGAAGTTCAGAAACACTCAATTAATAACGTATTGAATTGTGTTTCTGTTGGAAATACCAGCATTTCCCCCAGCAGCTCTTTGAAATGGGAAAGAGAAAATATGCAGTTCAAGTCCAGGAAATGTGTGTTGATCTTCATAAGACAAGAAATGAAAAAGAAATCAATTGTTGTAAGACAGTTGTATCTTGTCACCATAGGAGGATCAGATGGGAGGAATAAAACTCTCCTAAGCTTGTTGTTAGAGATATAAAAGTAGCATCCATGGGTCACCAAGTCTCCATGACAACCAAGTCTGTCTATTTTTCATTAAAGCAAAGGATCAATATATGGAAAAGCATCTCATGTTAATGAAATGGTGAATATGTTATGCTGTGGCCTATTTATCTTCCAAAGACAAGGCAAGTTTATTTTGATAGCACCATTCAGACACAAGTCAGTCCAAAGTGCTTTATTGGAGATCAATGAAAAGACAGAAAGCCATTAATGATGCAAAAGGATAAAAGCATTGCATAAAATACACTGACATTAAGATAAAAATATTAGAGGCAAATTTAAATCCGCAGTTTGATTTTAAATCCACAGTCTTCCAATCTCAGATTTCCCTTTCAATTCAAAAGTCAGATTCATCCATTTAAAAGCTGATGTATTTTAAAATCAATTCTTTGAGAAATATGGAGCCAGTGCATGAAAATGTAATGAAATCCATTTTCCTGGTGTTGGTCAGGACTCTTCCAGCAGCATTTTAGATGACCTCTTGGGTAAATTTATTGTTAAACTGCCATTTATTTAAAGTTTTCTTCACATCTTTACCAGGGATGCCTACAACAGTAGAGGTTGCTTTGTATGTCTTTTTGAGCCCAAGTCCTTCACGGTTCTATGAGGGATAAATAGTCCTAATTTCATCATATCATTTAGCCGTAGTGTTTTTCTTTCTTTGAGTCCAGTCAGCAGAGCTTGAGCCTCTCTTTAGAGCTCTTTCTTACTACAGTGGGAATCCTGTAGGGACACATGAGAGGCTAATAAAGCGGCTCAAGCTCACCCTCTGACTCACAGCGCAGCATAAAACTATACCTCCCTGGGGATTGTTTCACAAGACACTGAAAACCGCTGCAGACCCATTAACCACACACACCGATTACTTGGCCATTATGTCTGTGAAAAACTGCTAAAACGTATAGGTTCTTATTGCCATATTTTGAGTAAAAGCATCTAAATTCATAGTGTTTCTGAAATTTAGATCTAGTGTTTCAGTTTTCGCATTTCTTTTCAAATCTTGTTTTCTTTTTTAATAAACTCCAGGTGGAAAAAATAAGAGAGCACCGTTGTAATTTCTCTAAAAATGTCTTCCTCAGATCACTTCATTCATTCCATTCTTTGTGCCTGTTTCTAGTTTGTCTTGTGTTTGATCCTCAGAGCTTTGCTTCATGTCTGGAAAGTGTTGACAGGGAATTTCTTTTTTTCTGCTGTTTGACAGAATAATATAAATTAGAAAGTGTGAGATAGCAGCTGTTGACCACATGCTAGGTTTATTTTGGGGCTGTAAAGCAAACTCCGTAGAACTGTCTTCGTACGGGCAGTGTAGAAGTTTTACAGCCCAGAATATGAAACCCTGCCGTCTTTTATTCCGTCTTTTATACCTCACTTCTCCTCCAAACTCTTTTTTTTCCACTAAAGGGAAATAGACAGCACAGATTATTTTAATGGGCTGTTTCCTACTGACAGTCTTTCACTGCAAAATATTGCAACTAGAGCTTATCTCTGTGCTGATAACGGTCCTAAAATGTAATGCATTAGAGTGTGTGTGCACTGGAGGGGTAATTGCATGCACAAATAACATATTTGAAAATATATATTTAGTGTAAACATGTTTAGTGTGTTTAAGAAACCAGCAGTTTTGGTCCAAGAAGCTGCTTCATATGACTTGTGGAGATAATCAAGGGCAGCTCAGGATTACATCCAGGGTGCACATGTGTAGGCGTGTATTAATGTTTTTGTGGTAGCTGTCAATAAGGGGAAATTAAAAGTGACAGATACTTTTATTCACTGTTAGCTTTTATTGCAGATTTAATGCAGAGACGAGTGCTCAAAGAATATAGCGTGAAAACCACCCACATCCTCATCGATTCATTTTTTTGTCAGCATTATAAAACACACGAAGTTACTGAAGTAGTTGAAAATGTCCTACGTTTTTAGCTTTTTAAGGAACTTTTCATTCTTATAAGGAATGCTAAATCTCTGCGCTGAAACCCAGCAAAATTTCCTTACTTTATAAAGAAGGCAGGGGACAGAATTACAACAAAACCTTTATTGCAAATATGTCAAAAAGTGTCAGTTACAAGAACATAATATTTTTTTATGATAGCTACATGATACCTCAGTATTTAGATGAAAAGATGGCATCCACTGTGTAACCAATCGATGTTGGATCGTCTGCTAACTGGCTCGTCTGCCCGTTGTAGTTTACATGCGGTCCTGTGCAAATGTTTTATATCCCTCATAACTTCTTCCAATCAATAGTTTTGCCGCTGTGTTTACATCTGCGAAGCTATATGACAGGCTTTACTCTCTCAAAGGTTTTTACTCCAATGTGTCATCTTGAATTGTCACTTTATCTCAGCATCTTTTAGTTTCTTCTGAGCGCTAATATCACAGTGCTAAAGCCAGTTATCTGTAGACTCATAATCGAAATGTAAGAAACGAGACAGTTTGTGTGTGTGTTGATCTCTGAGGTCTTTTCTTTAGCGTTTTTACTAATCTTCAGTGTAGTCCTAGTTTCTGACCATAGCAGCTTTGGTGCAGTGATTGCTTAAAGAATTAGAAAATTGGACAAGTGGAGGACAAAAGAAGAAATGTCTGAGCTAAAACACTTTCATAAAGTCAAGTCCTTTAGAGAACAAAAGAACAAAGCCGAGCCTTGTAGTTAAGCATCGAGAGCCGAGATTTCAGCTAACAGCTGTTTGAGAATCATTTTCTTTGAGTTAAACTCCTATCTACATGTTGAACTTTGTCATTGGTATTTGTCATATTTCCAATAAAAGAAACGGGCAACAAATTATTTTGTTTGATGGGATATTAATTTCTTTGAATTGATTAAAAGGCCATTTATTGCTCAAAAAGGCTAAATCTGTTTTATAAGAGGAAAAGAAATTCAAATAAAATTCACTAGAAGCAAATTATAAATAAATTAGTCACAACTTCTACACAATGCTGTCTATTACTGAATCATTTAGAACAATGCTGGCCAATCTTACCTGTTCAGACAGGCTGTTTTAAGGAGTATCTGCTAAGAACAGTCAATATAACAATGTAAAATGGACTTTTGGTTTGCAATACCGCCTTGATAAAGCGCTTCAGCAAATAAAGTCAACAGAGATGAGATAACAATGTCCAGATCCTTAAATCTGAATGCTGAAAAGAGTGACGGCTAAAGAGCAGAGACGGAGTTCACACAGATAAAATGAAGTCACTGCGCTGAGTGAAAGGATCTTACTTTTTAATTCTCTTTGTGCGTTTGCGGAGTGACGATGAGCACAGAAGGCTAGTGCAGACACATTGCAGTGTTAAATATAGCTTGCTAACACACACACACACACACACACTGCTTCCCCTCTTAAAATGCTTCCTGTGCACTTAAATCCTGGTATTCCACAAGGGGAAGAGTTTGGTCTGTTTGTTTTATCTGTGTGAGTGTGTGTCTGTCATGGGCACGTCTCATGGGGGGTCTTGTCTCCGTACCCTTAAATGCTTGCATCTCTGTCACTCTTCTCATCCTCGTTCCCACACTAAGCAGACACACATCAGGAACCTATTGTTGCTGTATCCTAATTATTATTTAACTTAAAGTTTATACACAGTGAACAACTGGAAAGTGGAAATTTCCTCTTTACTTTCAGTAACAAACAATGTCTTGGAATAGCGTAGATAAACCTCAGTATTTTATTAGGACTTTTTTGTCGTAGACCAACACAAAGTGAGGCATTCTTGTGAAGTGGAAGGGTAAAAGGTACATATGTTGTGCATTTACAAAGAATGTGGTGAGAGTTTGCATTCTGCCCATCTGAGTCTTTGTAGAACCAAGTTCTACTGCAAATAGAGCTGGAGGTTTTCTGGAGTATGTGTCGACCAGCGCTGGCCATTTAGAGACTTAAATGTTCTCCCATTCTTTTTAGTTTTAGGAAATATCAAGTCAGCTTTTTTTATCCTGCGTGGAGTTAAACCTTCACTCTACTAGAATTTTCTAATTGGGTTCCTTCTGAAACCATTTTGAGTTTTATTTAGCCGTATTAGAGCAAAGGAGACAAAGTAAAATGTCATGCTGTGCATTTATGTTTTTCCTTTTTTTTTGCAAAACACTACACAAACTCTTTTCCTCTGTTTCCCAGTTATGTTGCATTTTAGTCCATCACTAAAAATTTTAATAAAATGTATCGAGTTTATGGTTTAAACACAACAAGATGTGAAAAGGTTTGATGAGTATGAATACAAAACAGCCGTTTTATAATATACCTGAGGATGTAGGAGTTTTGACTGCATTTTAAATTCAGTGGAAGATTTACATAAGTTCAACTGCTGTGGCCTTCCTGTTTGCCATTGTTTTTACACTCTTAAAGTCACAACTAGTACACATACAGTTCACCATGTAACCCAAGTGTGTAGTGTTTGCTTGACTTGACAATCACAATACCCCAGTTATGTAAACTTCTTTCAGTGCTTTCTACTCATCATGATTGAAATTAATAATATTTCTTTGTTTTTTCCACACTAAAGTACTTTTCAAGTCTGCATTTCACCCACTTCCATCCATATCTGCATGCCCTTCCGTTTCCCTGACTTGTAAACTCGTAAACCATCATGATTGTTATTTAATTTTTTTTGTTGCATTTTTACCTTTATTAATTAAACATATTTTTCTGTCCCCTCCTGTAGATTCTCTCTCCTCTCCTGGACCTCAATCAGAATCGCAATAAACTGAAGCTGTACATAAGTCACCTGACCTCACTATGTCAGGAGCGTGACCCAATCATATTGCAGGACTTTGCCCCGCCCCCATCTTATCACCGCCCTGACTCTGCCTCCTGGCACACGCAGCTGCACAGCATGTCAGAGGAGCAGGTGAGAGTTTTGTTTTGGATAATTGTGAAGATAAGAGAAAATGTTGTTTTTCTTTAATTCGCGAGTTTATTAAGCTTATTATTACCCAGAACATGAAAAAAAACATTTTCTTCAGGTTGTAAAACTGGCCTCAGTGTGACTGTGCTCTTGCTCTATGCATTGATGTGCGCATCTTGGCATGAGTATGAGTGGAAGACAAGGCCCACACTGGTTGGCTTGGCAGTTTTTTGGCATTACCTTTGACACTTGTAAAGAGATTTACTCCAGCAGGTCACCTGTTGACAAGCACCTGGCTGCACAACAAATACCGGATAAGACATTTTATTTCATCGTACAGTGCAGGGAGTACACTCTGCCTCCGCTCCTTGGCAGGATGAGGAAGGTGGGTTCATGTGCAGCTCGGAGCAGCGAGACAGTGGAGGAGTTTTTATTTTGCTGTCAAAATCGGAGCAGTGAGAAGACAAGTTGGGGCTCAGGGAATGCCTTCATGTTGCTGCATTATCATAGTAACCACTTGTGTTTTCAGGCTTTCAATACAAACAGTGCATTATTCAATTAAACAAATTGGGTCTGTCGAAGGCTTCCTCTTTCTCCATATTGAAAACATATCAGCCAAAACATGGTTGCTACATGTGGTATGCATTGAAAGCGGTAACTGTAGACGCAGACACACTCGCGCAGCTCGGTGACAGAGTATGCGGTTTGGTTACCAGTTTCCTACAGTCTCAATGAAAGCCTTATTGTACGTCTCAATGCTGAGAAACATCTCTGTTTAGCATGAGCGCTTCACATATGGCGTAGCATGGTTTCCTGTCGCTTTGAATAAACTCGGAAAATAGAGAATCAAGCTGTCATTTAATCCCAGGGCACATTCACCATTCTGCGGGACTTTCTCAGACAGAAACATATAACGCATATTTTTCATCATCAGCCCGAAATGCAGACTTTATTTTGTGGTCTTGAGGTCAGACATTAGTTTTTAAATGAAAAGCGTGGTCTATTAAAACTGATTATGTGGGCAGCTGTTAAAGCTTATCTAATAAGGAATGCAGACTGTTCATGGTTACAAACACGTCAAACGTACAGCTGAGATGAAAAATGATCCCAACTTTCTTATAAAATATACTGTGCTTCACTCGCTTCTTGACTTTTACGGGATCCTCAGTAAGAAGCTCTGCTGTATCACACAGCAGTCTATAACCTGTGTAAATCCAGCTGTTTGGTTTGTTAAAGAATATCAGTGAGGACACCATATCATGACAATCACAGAACACAGCTGGAAAATTAAGGATAGAGTTACAGAGAACTTAAAATAAGATTTAGGCAATGAAAACAAAATGTGCAGGGTTGAACTTCTGAATAGAAAAAGGCACAAATCTGACAATTTTGTGTTTGATTTGTCTTAGAAATTGGCGCCCGAAGCTGAAAGGGACGTCACGTTTCAGGGAAAACAGTGAGATTTGTTGTTTGTTTTGGTGGTAAAAACTATTAGCAATAGTTTTCTCTTCATTTTCTCCCTTGAAGATGAAAAGAAATAGCTATTTAGGTACTAAATGTCCCACTGCTTTAATGAGATAAAACTGTCATTAAACGGTCATACTGGCAACTTTTACTGCAAGTTACATGGGAGGCGGCCATGTTGGATTCAAAACTGAAAGAATGTGCTTGTATATTAGCCAGTGACATTGGTGGCTTATGGGATGTTAATGACTCATAGCAATCTGTTCATGTTAGCTGTAGCTTTATAATAAACACATGAAGGTTTCTTTAAATGAACGCTGTGTTAAATGACTGGACTTCAGAAAGAAATAAACATGACCTGCCTCTGACATGGTAAGCTAACTGTGTCATTACAAGGACACATCCAAGCTGAAAATACCAAAATCAGAGCCTGTCCTTCTCCCTTTGTATTGAACATTTCAACTATTAAGAAGTGGGAGTTAGGACTTTCAATCTGAATTTAGAAAATGTTTTTTCCGATACTATTCAAAATTCTCCAGCGTGGAGTGAGGAAAAGAAAAACATTTACTGCAATATGTTATTGTGGTTAATATAAAAGTCTTAGTTATTACAAAGACAAAAAAGCAAAAACTTCATATTGTCGGGTTTTTAATTTCTTTCTATTGTTTTCTTGTAGTATAAACATATTTCTAATGGGGCTAACTATTACATTCATTTGCATTTATTGCGTAGTGAATTAAATAGGAAAATATTACAACACAACATTCAAAAAACCATTAAATGTTTGTGGTAATTTAGGCCGATTTATAAACAACGCAAGTCTGCAACGAGGTTATAAAGTGACACAGATGTCATAAATTTTATGAGAAAATTTTTAATTCATTCTTTAGAGAATTGACTTGGACTTGGACTCAAGACTTGGAATAATGACTTGTGAACATCTAGGCTATATATATATGCAATGCATTATTTTCCTAAAAGTATCACACAGGTATCAGGTATCCCTAGAAAAAATTCAAACTTTCAGAATGAAAAGATTTAAACTTTTAGATTAAAATGTCCCCCTTTCATTTTTGTTCATGTGTTTCTTTTCATTTTGCCCTTGGAGTTTCTTTCCAATCCTCCTTTTAGGTTCATTTATCCCAAAGTCATTACATCAACAGTGTATTTCTTATTCACATCTCATTCACTCCATTACAGAGCCTGTTTTGAGGTTTTTAAGCCTTTACAAGGTATATTTTTCACTGGGATGTTTCCCTTAACAGCAATTAATTTCACAATTTGAATCTTTCTGCTTATTTCTCTGTCCAAACCCACCCAGAGTCAGGCAGTGCCACTTGGCGCCGTGCATTGGTTTTTTTTTTAGCCACCAACCAAGCTTACACACAATTGCAAAAAAACACACTGGCAGTCTTTCATTCAGGACAGTGTTTCTCATTTTCCTTCATCATGTGTCGCCATAACCCTGACTGACCCTGTTAATACACACTCAGACTCACACACGGTCTCCCACCAGACCACCGTGCCTCAATATGCCAGCCTCTTTTTTTTTTTTTTTTTCTATTTTGTGGTGACTGTGTGTGTTTTACAAGCCTTTCCTTGGCTCTGTTAAAATGCCCAGCACTCTGTAAAGCCATTAGCATTGCACTGAAATAGCATGTAAAACACAAACTCATACAAAATGTAGTACAAGATTTTTTACAGCTGATTTAACATGAATGCACAGTTATCATATGGGACCAGAGAAAGCTTCTGTATTTGACAAACAGTTTTTGCTAACACAGTAGCTCATGCAAATTTCTACCAATAGAGTGAAAAACAGACTCACAAAGAGACATAAATATGTTTTAAAATCGATTCACTTCTTTACTTCTCAGTGCAATGCGTTTTAAAAACTAAAATGTTTCAGGATTAAATCATTTCTACTGAAGCAGTTCTGTGCACTACATGGTATCATAACAATTTTATTATTTTCATTGAATACTAAGATGACTTATAAGTCAGATGTGGGGAATTGAATTTAGTAAACCTGGATCCAAGTCATTTGAGTATTTTTTAAGTATTAAGTTTAAGTATTACAGCATGTCCTTGGAAATATAGTAACCCAGTAAATTTGCAGCCAAGCAGCTCCTAGCCTCTGACATTGCTCTTCTAATAACAACTCTTTATAATAACCAACCAATTGTGCCCATTCCTGCATCCTTATGACAACTTAGAAGCTTCTCAAGAAGTTCTTCTCCAAATGGACTGCTCACTGAAGTTTTGTCCAGTTCCAGCATTTAATTTAGTCTAGATCTTTTATCAAGCCACAATGCCTGGAGTTGAGGTTAAACCTCTATTTTCCTCACTCTTTGCTTTTTTTTTTTTTTTGCACACATTGATATTAAATAATGACTTTGTTTTAATATTATAATCCAGCTCTAGACTGAATGTTTTATGCATCTAATGGAAATATCAGTGAACTTGCTTATTGATCTGTCTGGTGACAGATTTTATAAAGATGTATTTACAATAAGTATTTTAAAAAGTCTAAACTGAATTAAAATGTGTTATTAAAGTAAAGATGATCATATTAATTAAGCATTGTCTTTAAAAAATGACTAACTTCTAGCTGTATCTGTTGAAATTGAGCGATTTCTTGAGGGATCATCATGTTTCCCAGAAGAAATTAATATCTATTTATCCACAACAGTATTATTATTATTTTTTTAAAATCCTATGTCTCTGATTTTATGTCGGAAGTGTTTAATGTTATGAACAAACTCTGAACACATAAACAGCATGAGGCTGGAAGCTTTAGGAACTGTAAAGGCCATTCGGGGTGATGTATTTCCCACGCATGTGATGTGGAGAGAGTGTGGATTGATAGATCAGATAAAGCGGAAGCATATTTGTTCTGCACAAACACATGAGTGATGGATGTCAAAAAGCTTTCACTGTGGATTTTCTTGAACCACAGATGTTAAGAAATCATGCCAGTTGTGGTTGAGGCTGGTAACATGCAGTACGGCAACGCTTTATTGTTTAGTCAGACTTTTCTGAAGCATGAAAGCAGCAAGTTGTTCCTATATGTATGCAAACATTTTTGACATTTGCTTGGACATGTTTGCCTTTGAATATTTTCTTAATGGACCTAAGCATGTTTCCTCCCCTAATGTGTGTTTGTTTCATCTTTCTGTTTAACTTCAGCTTAACTGCAAAGTAACGCTGTCTTGTATGGCGAGGTTATCCTGAAAGCACTGTTTTCTCTGCCATGGTCATAATAATAAGCTTTATGGCTCAATGACGCCTCTAATGAGCACTGAAGAGAGTTGGCATCAGAATTTTCCGCTCTCCTTCACAAACTCAGGAAGTCTCTTTCTGTCCCTATTAATGGTCTGAAGTATGGTAGTAAAAGAAAAATGTATATTCTGTGTTTTTATTCGTGCGAATGCATGTGGGTGTTGCTCCGTCTTACCGTTTGGAAGCGCTCTCTAGAATTTGTGGTTGATGTTTGCACTAGAGTATGTGTTACTGTTAGTCTATTTAAATCCTTAGCTTATACGTTTGTGTGTGTTTGGTGCCATAAAAAAATGAATGAAGTGTTATTGGCTGAAATGTCAGCGTGTGACTCTATCAGCTGAAACTTAAATAGTTCCAGGTTGTTAACTGCGTGTGTTTTTTGGCCTGCTAAAACTGGAGAAACTTCAGAAAAAGTGACTTTGAATCTGCTACGTACAACTCTTGCAAGTTATTGGATTGAAACAAGCCAAAAAATTACAGAATTTAGATGTCAATCTTATGATGTGATTATTTTAAGAGAAAATTGGGTCTTTTTTTATACAATGAGAGAAATATTGGATTTTTGCGAGGTGGATACAATTCCCTTTATTGCTAACTTATAGTGCAATAAGTTGTTTTTAAAAAGCGGACACAAATTTGAACATTAACATAAAGTAAATTTATTTCAATTATTAAATATAGCAACTTAGGTCATATAGATTTAATAAACAGTTACGTATTCTAAGTATTAATATCCAATTTTGATGATTATGGCTTACAGGAGGTTTATCACAGAAAAAGGTAGATCCTGAAGAACTTGGCAGTTCTCAAAATGCTGAAAGTTCAGTGGAAGAAAAAAGTGTATTAGAAAAACACTGAATAAAAGCTTGAGATATAATATTCTGTGTTAAACATGCAAACCCATTCAATAACTTAAAATGTTATTGAAAAAAATATTTATTTCAGTTAATTCACCAAGAGAAGCACATAATGTGTAATAATAAGAGAAACTGAAACCGTTATTTCTGGTAATTATGACAATTTCCTGCTTACAGCTAATGAAAACACATTAGATTAGGATATTACAGCAGACAATAAAAAGTAATACTACAGCTTAATAAGATGTATGTTTGTGTACTGTATGTATGAACTTCTTTTGTTCATCAATAATGTTTTTTTAAATGCGATTTGTCATTTATTTTGCCTTCTGCCAGTGTCTGTGCAATTATCTGAGCACAGAAAATTGTAGAGTTTGCTTTGTTCTAGATATACAATAAAATAAATTAGGTTTCCAGTGGGTGTTATCATTGTTTTTCCAGTTTTATCCCCTGATGTCCAGAGGCGAAATGATTCCCTCTTCCCTGGCTGGCAAGAACAATGTGTGTTCATTGATGTATCTGCCTGAGAGCCGCCCGTCGCTTTAAGGTCACAGATTGGGTGAATTCTGATTGGCAGGACTTACGAAAACAGGACAGGGCAGAGCTGGAACTAAAACATTACCACTGATAGACTGTAAATACTCAGCTAACAATGAGAGTGGAAGTCCAGCTGTGTCTGTGTCAGTAGGATTTTAGCATCCGCTATGATTAAAACATTCAGTTGTGGTAAAAACGAGGTGCGTCCTCTGTTGTGGCTCGCAAGAAAATACTAGGATCAAAGCAATCAGAATTGTAAATCCAAGCTGTTGCATGAATTTTCAATTTATTTCCAGAACATTTTACCTTGATCATATTTTCACAAATAATGATCCCTGTATACTTTGCAATAAATGACTTACCTTGACATTTGTAGAGTTTGGGCAGTAAGGTTTAGGGATTGTGTTCCTGCAGAAAGTCAGAACCATCCATCTGCTCTGTGTTGTGGTTTGGAGTCTCCAGTCTAGGCTTTCATCAGGCATCTCTGCTTCCTCCTTCAAGGATGATTGTTTTCTCTTTAAATAAAGGCACATATAATCATTTTGACTATCGCACACACCCACACATGTACATTCAGTGGATTTCATCATGTAAAGAACAATAGATTGATCTTTCTCCTGCTGCCATAAGGCAGAAAAAACTCCAAACTACCCCAAACTTGTCCATGAAGAAAATCTGAAATGATTTATGCAACTTTACTGGGACTTTTGTGTCCTCATAGTATGACCAAAGCAGACACACAGAAGCAGAAAAAAAACTCAGTCTCACACTTGACCAGGTCTCAGTACCTATTTCATAGCAACACATCCGTAAGCACACACACATACTTTGGCCTTCAGTGGTCATTACTGACAAACTGCTGGTTTTCAGAGTTATTGAATCCAGGCTTAATGGCTTTACCAGACGACCTCTTTTCACATGCCTATGTCTTTTTCTCTGACTTTTTCTCCTTTCACCCTTGAACTTTCCCTCTCTTTTTTTATCTCTTTCTCGTCCTTTGTGTGCCTCTATTGCTTTTCTCCATCCTTGTAAATCCGTCTTTCAATCTTTCTGTTCATATTGACTTTCCTACTGTCAGTGACCGGTGTTTGGGCTGCTCTTCTTCTCACTTGAGCTGCTGCCTTTCCTTTCCACGGCTGTGCATTACCATTTCCTCCTTCAATGGTAATGCAAAAACAAGCTGGTATTGGCGACAGGTGAAGGCCAAAGACCTCAATTTACACACAAAATAAAATGTGCAGAAAGCTGCTTTCCACTCTTAGTCCTTTCCCACTTTTTATCCAAAGTGCTGCCCTCCTCACAGAGTTAGCCTTAACAGAGGTCCAGCTTCACACTTTTCTCCTACATAAGTGGTGCAGATGTTTCCCTCAACAAGTTCAAGTCATTTGTAGTTGCTATACTGGAAGAATTTACTTCATAATGGTTGTAAAACACTGTAGACATGGGCCCAAAAGCAACACTTATTCCTAACAGCTGAAACTTGTCTTTCCTGGAAGCATGGAGAAAGTATAATGGCGTTCTTTCATCCTGCTGGCTGGCAGTGTGCAAACAAAACGTGGGAGAGGGGCAGAACTGTTACTCTTTAATCCAAACAGCTGCAACAGGAAGACTTAAATCTAAATCTATATATATATATATATATCAACCTTCTTTCAGCCAGCTGACTATAAATGTGCAGCAACAGAATCAGGAGGGGCTGCTCTGCAAAACTCAATACTTGATAAAGGGTAATCGTAGTCATCTCGTTAAAAGGATTTCCAAATATCGCAACGATGTTTTGTAACTTTTTAAGACCTTTGAAGCCATAACCATTTATATTAGAGAGGCACCAAAGAAATTAGCTTACAGCTCGTAATGCTGACCAAGCCATGTGCTAATGCTAGCACGCTAAGTCCAGTCATTCGACTTTGTGCCTTTGTGTTGAAATAACAGCATTTCCTGCCTCACTGTGACCGCCCTCATCAGGCATAACACAACCCATTCTAAATAATTATTGACCACTGCTTGATGTAAATCTTTTAAATGCTGCTAATCATAGTCCTAAATGCCAAATAATAAACTGGCACATCAGATGTTGACCACTAACCACTAATCGATGGTTTACTAGTAGTCCTTTCTTGTGAATCTCTTTATCCAAAAACTTGTGAAGAAATTGTGAATTTTTTTTTTTGTCTTTTTTTGCAATTTCAGGAATTGCAAAAAGTTGCCCTTTCTTTCAATATTAGAAAGAAAAGGCATTTGAAGACAATACTTGCTTTTTCTGTACTAAAAATGCTTATATATATATTTTTTTTTACATTTTATATTATTTATTTTTTTCCTTTAGAATTTGTGTGTCTCATCTTGTTCAAAGTTTTAATTTGAATAAAACTGTAAACTCAAAACCACAGTTTGGGATTTTGCTCAAGTGCTTTTATCTTCCTTAGATTGTTTCACTCTGACTGTACGCAATTACCGCTGCAGTCTTTTTCTTGTTTACTTCTGCAGCACTTTATATTGTCAGTCCAGCTCTGTGTATTTGGTCCTCAAGGGCCAATTTAAGCTTTAAGCCTTGTTTATATGCCTTGTAAGTCCTGTTCCCTCTGAAGCTCCTCCATGTAGTTAGAGAGCAGGCTTCAGATTCATGAGCCCTGTTTGTTGGACGGTGGAAACCTTTGAAGGTCGTGCTTGTAAATATGAATCTGTTCCTGAAGTGAGTTTAGCTTATTAAATAGCCTATAAAAATAAAATTACCAACTGATTCTGATTTGCCCACCAAACACTTTCTTCAGAGATGTTAAAGAGCGCAGTGTTTCAGTCCTCCAGGAGCCATTTTAGCCATAAGTCGTCGAGCAGTATTCCCTCCACAGCTCGTTAGCTTGTGTTATTAGCTGAGCTGCTTCCACTACGACCGAGCTGGACATAATGTGGGCACTTTTGGGCTTGGTGCAGCACCGACAGCCAACTTATGAAGCATTTTACACACTGTGTAGTCTGTACGAGCAAAATGGTTAGAATAAAAACAGGCAGAAGGATCGAAGTCTGTAGAGGCCAATTTATATTTTTGTTCCCCATAATAGTATTTCTATAGCACCTGTTAGTGTTTCTACTTTTCCTTAGACTTTACATCATATAATCTCCCCCATTATAGAGTCGAAATAGGTAAAAATATGCCCTCCAGACATTTTCAGATTCCTCATTCTCTCTCTCTCGCTTTCTCTCTTTGAGCTGAAGAGTTTTTGTTCTGTATTTCTTTTTTATTGGACTATGTCATTGAGGGGTTTTTTTTATTCTAAAACAAGAACATGCAGTCTAAGTTTATTTAAAATGGATATTTCGCAGATGGAGATGGTTGGATGTAAAGAAATATGACACTTTTTGTAAATATTTTAGTGTAAATGCAGCCCCCTGTGGTTTGAACAAAACAGTGCCAATCAAATAAGAAAACCATTAAATGTCCTCCGTCTTTTTCAGTTGCACTGATTAATTTTAGGCATACTTTTAAATTAAAGTGCATGTATCTTAAGCCATCACCTGACTTTGACATCTTTATTTTTGCTAGCTCGGCTCCTCTCAGACTGTCAAACCAGACTGCATAAAGCAGTCTAAATGGCTACCCAATACTGCATTATTGCTGCTGTGTATGCAGTGCTTTGTATTCTTTGTTACATCATCTTTTTAATAGGCCAACAAAAATCCCCCCCCAAAAAATGATGGCTTTCATATCTTTTTGCAAATAAAAATCTGAAAGCTGGGCCTGTATTTCTTTTCATCCCCTCTGAGCCAATACTTTGCAGAACCACCATTCCTGCTGTTACATCTGTGATCCTTTTGGGGTTTGTCTCACCAGCTCTGCACATATAGAGTGTGCAATATTCTTGTCTTTTTTTTCTCTGAAGAATATTTAAAGCTCAGTTAGAGTCAATGGAGAGAATCTGTGAAAAGCAACGTGACTGGGCCGTTCTAACAGGTGAACATGCAGATGGATCTTAGCCGTTCCATCGCGGTCGTTCTCTTGTGACTGAAGGTTTAGGGTCGTTTTCTACCTTGAAGGTTTGCCTCCACTTTTGCAGACTCCACTGGGTGTTCTTCCAGGATTGGCCTGCATTTAGCTCCATCGATAGTCACATCAAGTCCGCAAATGAGAATTCATACGGCTTTCTTTCAACAACTCGCAGTGAATAATCTGAAAGTAGACTTTACCGCCTGAGTTGTGGATCTGTCCAGGACCTATAAAGTTACCACGGGCCTCTTGGCTGCTTCTCTGATCGATGTTCTCTTTGCCCGGCCTGTCAGTTGAGGTGGACAGCTTTGTCTTTTTATGGTTTGTAGTTGTGTTTTGTTATTTCCACTTTCTGGTGATGGATGGACGAACAGATCTCTGTGAGGTGTTCACAGTTTGGGATTTCGTTTAATAACCTAACCCTGCTTTAAACTTCCTGCTGTGTTCCCTGCAGCTTCATGAAGCTGCCTGATTATGAATGTTCTCGCTAAGACGGTCAGAGAACATCTGGATCCATACTAAGATTAAATTACATTAAACTGGAGTCTGTTTAATAAGCAAGTGACCCCTGAAGGTAATTGGAATTAGCTGTGGGTTTTATTAAGGGGTATGAGATCAAAGAGGGTCGAATACGCATTCAAACTACAACTTCTGTCTTTTTCTTTTCACTTTGCACTGAAGGTGACAAAACGTGAAGAAGTGCAAGGGGAGGGAATACTTTTTGCAGAACACTGTAGCCCCAGATGAGCCGACCCTGATCTGAGCAGACACAAGATTCACTACCCATAACATTCTTGTTAAATGAGTCAAATCACGAGGAAGTTTTGGTATTTCAATAAACAGCCATGAAGTAGAAGGATACAAACATTTGGCTTAAGTTACTGTAAATTAAAAACCGCCCTCAAGAAATCCTCCATTGTAAGATGATACATCTGTTCTTCCTCTCCTTTGTTTCCTTTTCTCCCCCTTTTTGCTCAACGTTTGTGAGTGTTTGTCCATGCTCCTATCTTCCTTTGCTGACTTATGGTTTCTTTAGAAAACATTAGCATTCCTCTGCAAAGAGGTTCAGGCCCTGCAACACGTGTCAGGAGGTCAGTGCATACACCCATCTTACCTGTCATCCTCATTCTCGAGCTGATAACCTGTGTGTGAACGAAGACGGGGCACGGGCTGCTCCAGCAGCGTTTGTGTGTGTGTGTGTGTCGCTGTAAGGACGATAATGATCAATCATGATAATGGAGCTTTAGTTGCTGCAGTAAAAAAAGCAAAACAGACCCTCTCTGTGTAACAGACACACACGTAACCCCTTCACCTTCATCTTCCCTTCTTTGCTCAGGCCCTTCTGCCACTCAGTTAATCAGGATTGGATCTTTAACCTCATGTTGTGCGCTCCCTCACCTGTCACCGTGAAAACTGAACTACTGTGTCATATATTCTGGCAGGAAGAACAATTCTGGCTTTTTTTATGCTCTCCATTTATATCAATCTTCTACATTTCTTTATTTTGTTTTTTTGCACCACACACTGAGATTTCATGAAGCATGATCAGCAGCAGATTTAAAATACAGCATTTAAATTCGTAATGCAAAATCTGAAACGGATTGAGCCGTAAAACTCTTGATTTAGATGAAGACGAGACATTTATTGTTCAGCAGCAAATGGGACTTTCTCTTTGGAATATAAAATTATGAAACCACTTAACAAAATGTTTTGATTTATAACATCTATTGGAAGATTATAATCTCTGTTTTTCACAAGTTTGAATCAGTTTAAACAGACTAATTTTTGCATAATTTCTTTAAATCACCAAATACATCATAATAATAATAAGGAATAAAATTGTTTATTGTTGAATTATTACATTTTATTCATCACATATGAAAGAGCATTGTGCCGGAAGCCCGTTGAAAGGCTGCTTACATTGTTTTAAACTGTGTGATTGTGAGCGTGAGTGGGAATAAAAATAGCAGTAAAAATAAATAATACATAAAAATAGCAATAGGTATTTTGTTCCGTACAATAAGTATAACACAATAAGAGTGTAATCGGTAAACCTTTTATGGATGCAGATTCGACAAAAAACCAAACCTGTTTAGGATTTTATTTGAAATATTCTCAGTTATAAATTTATTGATGGAACTTGACTAAATGTCGTGTTTTTATTGTTCTTACTGTTGATTCTATGTTGCATTATGTTTCTTTTTTTGATATGATGTAAAGCACTTTGAAATGCCTTGCTGCTGAAATGTGCTATACAAATAAAATTTGATTGATTGATTGATTTATTCAGTCTTTATACTGAAGTCCACTATGCTTTACGGATTCACCTGAGACTTTTGGCTGTGAAGCAGATATGTTGTGGATTCTTCTTCAACATAAAACCTGCGTGGGTTACATATAGTTTGTGGTTTTATTTAATCTGTGAGGTTTTTTTTGTGTGTGTTTTTGTAGTTGTTTTTTTTACCCAATTTGACGTTTTTTATCGTTTTCGACCGATTTTGTCAAGCGTGGGTCAAGGTCGCTTAAGAAAAGCTGCACTAAACCGATTATCTCCTCTCAATCACCCTCTAACCTTATCTTTACTGCCGTGTTGTTCTGGGAGATTGCAGCTTAAAATGCAAAGCCATTAAGTTGAATTACCTAAAAAACAAGCTCAGATTGATGCTGGCGATGTCACTGTTCTTCGCTGTAAAACAGAGCCCTCTAAATCCTTCGCTCGCTCAATCCAACACTCTTAAAGGTCTGTGTGGCCTGATAGGGCTAGCGGAGCTGATAAAAGGATGAACATTTTTTTAAAAATCAAGGTGATAACTGTTACCTAGCAGATAACAGCGATAGGAGTTGGACTATGTGCTCAAAACTCCCCATTTCTCTTTAAATCTTGATTTTTTTTTTTCTGTCCGTCATGTGGTGGGGATTCCTGAAAGATTTGATAATGCACTTCGATTTTCTCCCGCAAAATTTAAAAATCAATCCTTCATGTGATCCACAAAAGCCTTTTGGATGGTGCGCGGCAAATTTTCGAAGCATATGTTTCCTATATCCATCACCTGGAAAGAGTGAGTGAGTCAGAGTGTAAGTTTAGATCTGTGCAGTGGGGGTAGTCTCCAAAGCAAGCCAAGCGTTTTCTCTTTTAACATGGCATTAAACTGTCCTGCATGTTTCCTCTGAACCCTTTCTTCTACTGTCTTGTTTTCCCTTCATCTACATACATTAAAGCCCTCATCTGTTATCGCAGCGTTTTACAAATGGAGATGTAGGTGACGCCGCCGCTGCAGTGTCTCCTATATGGATAAACCGGTGTGTTTTAGACATTTACCACCCCATCACAAATTACTTGAGTGACTGCTTTCCCTAGAGCAGCTTGGCTCTTTCACAGTCATGACTGAGAGGACAATAAGCAGCTTCTTCCACAGGATCATAAAGTCATTAAAACCCCCCAAACTGCACACCATCTGTACTCTCTACAAGTCGCATCGCTCAGTTCAGGACCTTGTGTTGCCCTTCTTAAATTTTTTTGCAAGTTTTCAACTTCTTAACATTACAACCGTGAACCTAATGTAGTTTGAGATTAAATAAAAATCTGAAAAATGTAGCATTCGCTTGAGTTCAGCCCCCTGGGTCATTTTTTTTCCATTTTTCTTCATTTTCCCATCCACTTCATAATCACGCACCACATTGTGTTCATTTGTCACAGAAAATCTCCAGAAAAATCCGTTGAGGTTTGAGGTTGCATGAAAAGTTCACGGGGTAACAAACGGTTTGTTGGCGAGTTGTTCTTCTCAACTTGCAAGTAATCTTCAGATTCTCTCAATGCCCAAACTAAACGTTAGCTCGCTAATTATTTTCTATGAAGCTATTTCTCCAGAACTGACTTACAGTGGCAGCAAATCTTTTATGGAGTAAATAGACTGCAGATTTAAATCTAAGATGGTGATTAATTATGCATGGAGGGGAAAAAATGTACGCCGTTTTTATTTCCTATAAGTAGTCTAATGAATACAAGTTTTATTTTGTATGTTTTTATTTGGTCATGACTAAATTCAGCTGAACTGTTTGAAATCGTGCAGCACAGAGTGAGGCACTGAGAAGAGCCAGAATTTAATAGAAATGTTTAAAACTGGTATTAGATGTCCTGACTTTTAGTCCCTGGTGTGGGCCAAGTTTCAAACACACCCTGCAATTAAATGACGAAAAAAAATATATAAAAATCAACAATTTCAGTTTCTCCAATAATAAAAATGACCCAATATATGGATAATTAGCAATATATGCATGTGCTTTATAGTCAGAGTTTCATTAATCATTAATGTTATTGCTTGGAGCAGTTTTACACATGAATAACGCCACTGTAATATAAAATACCACTGAGCTTTTTCTGGCTATGAGATGAGAGGAGAATGAAGAGGTTCGGCTATAACGAGGGGATATTTGCCAATATCTGACCCAGGCCTCACACACACACACACCATCATAAATGTAGGCTTGTGTTACACGAATGTCTAAGCGGCACTCTTATTGATACAGATGTATTGGCCATTAAGCCGGTTAGATTTGACGTCTCAGCTCTGCCGCAGCCAAAGAAAATAGCAGCATTGCTTTGCAGCAGAAATGTTCCCGTCCGTTTGAAGAGAAGGAGCTACACTCTGGTCTTTTCAGATTACCGTCTCACATATATTATAATCTGAGGAGTTGTTTTGTAGGTGTTTGACTTCAAACACGCTTAGAAGTGTCAAATTGCAAACATCTCTCCATGGTACTTTACGCCACATTGGACTGGAGCAGGGATTTGGGGGGGGGGGATCGGGTGGAGCTCTGTGTAGGCCCCCGCCTTCTTGAGCACCGTCCTGCATCTCAGTTTAAGTGCTTAGGGCATTGGGATTGGGGTGGGGTAGACTCTGCAGTTGGGTCTTCCACACCCCACACACAAACCCAGTCTAGTTTGCTTTATGGATACTTATTTACATTCATAGCAGCATTAAAACAGACACAAATGCCATCACCATGGGGGGACGGGTGCAGTTCTCTTATGGTAATGCCCCACTCCACCTGCTCTAGACTGGAGGTGTTGGGGTTGGTGGGTTTTGGGGTGTGTAACCATCTTGAGATATACTTTTTCTAAATCATATCAGTCTGAATGACAATTTAATTTCTTGAGTAGTCTTGAAAAGTGTGGAAAAGTTTAGGATTTGCTGAAATAATTGGCCAGGTCTGGAGAATTATATTTTCATTGCATATGGAAAAAGTTTGATTTTCCAGACCTTTTTCGGTTTAAGTAAGGAAATGGAAACACTAAGCAGCTAAATAATCATATGCATAAAGCAGCAACAGTGCTTTAGCGATGGCTAAGAGTTTGCACCTTCATTTCTGAACTTTCCACCGGTGCATCAGCATCGCCGCTCTGCGTTTAAAACTCACTGAACCAGCAGCCGACGAAGAGGGGAGAAATAAGTCTCTTTTCATCAAGCCAATAAATTCAGTTTTACCTTCGATGTTCTGTGGTCGTAATCCATGTTAGAGAAAATATTTTCACTTGGCTCCTGTAATCTGTTGGCCAGGTGATTTTTGTAAATCCCACGGATTCTGTTGGCTCTGATGGATTTGAGAATTCCCCATGAGGCGATTTGCATTTCTGCATGAACTAATGATAATATTAAAATGCCTAATAATCTATTGATATGTCCAGAACAGTAAGTTTTTGGGGGTTTTTTTCTGATACGTTTGTTTTTATTCAGAGGATTGTATTAATTTTTTTTAAATATGACAAATCGTTATTAGCCTAATCTCTCTATTTTTACATTTTTCATACAACTATTGTGCAATATGAACTGATTCAGTTTCGACAATGTGACTCAATATGTGGCTGCATTTATAATAAATTAATATTATTAGTTTATGATCACCAGTAGTTTAATACCAAGACATAGTTTTGGTTAATTGAACTGTTTTTCCATTCATTTCTGCATTTTATGCAAAAATGAAATATTTGCATTTTGGCAATTTTGCATTTGCAAAAATGCTAATTTGTCGAATTGCAAAAATGCCATTTTTTGCCTGAAATATTTGTCGAAATTAAACTTTTGAACTTGATCTTGGACTCAGAAGAACCGGTCTTGACACACACTTTTACTGGCATTTCTTAGTTATCAGCTTTTTAGGAATGGTATGATGCTGTTGGGTTTTGAAACATTGCCATAAATCTCTACAGGGAAGTAATATTCACAAAATGTGCTGTGCTGACTCTGAATCTAGTAATTTGTCCTTGAAAATCCAAGAGTTACAGATTGTGAAGTGGAAGAATTTGGCCTTCAACACTCCCATAAATGGAAAATGTTACACCAATAACTGGTTTCATAATTTGTGGAACCTACAGATAAGATTGGCGTATCGTTTAATTACCTGAAGGTTCATATTTTGTTATCCAACGTTCAAAAGGTTTTCAGAAAGGGAAAGTCTTTCATCGTGGTCACAAAATCTTTACTATTTTCTCCTCCCTTTTTGGTGTCTCTTTCAGTTGGAGGCGGAGTTAGCGTTGTGTGAGAAGGAGGAGGCGGAGCTCCAGGAGTACGCCAATCAGGTCCTGCAGCAGATCGCCGACCGGTGCCCGGACATTTTGGAACAAGTCGTCAATGCCTTGGAGGACAGCTGCTGACTGACCTTTGCGCACACACGCTCACAGACTGACTGAAAAAAAATAATAATCACACTCGTTTGCATGCAAAAGTCAAACATTGAGCGCGAACACACGGAAAAAAAATTTTAATTCAATACAAAATCACATCTCCTGCAAGCCGCCACAATCCTCCTGAAACAGAAAATCAATGTTGAAGAAGTTCAACTGTGCTTTAGTTGTTCTAATTTAAGAGGAATGTTGGAGTTACATCGCTATAGAAAAGTACATTTCCAATATCAACAAACTGTGCCAGCTGAAGGAAATGATGTCCCTTGGTCAGTTTAAAGTGCTTTATTGGCACATTAAATCAGAATAGATATATTTTTCTAACTCTTCTTAGAAAGAAAGCACTTCTGCTGCACTGACCATCTGTTACACTAACCATCTTGTAAGTCCTGGCTGGTGGCTGCGGTTCCACTCTGGGAAAATGTTTTCAACCCGAGAAAGAGGCGTTAAAAAAAAGAGAGAATTATTTGGGCTTGCCAGGCTGCTTCTGAAGCTAGACTTGCAACGTTGTTGCCACAATTTTTTTGATCAGTTTGAGTGTGTTTATTTCAGCTGCCTTTCGCTATTTGCATCATTTGCTGCTATCTTTTTTAACTTTTAGTCAGTTTTTGTTCCTTTCTCTGCAGGTGTTTGATAAAAAAATTTCCAAATGTCGTCAGTACCTTCTACACCTATAGGCACCCCTGGTAAAGATTGGTAAAACGCCTCAAAACAAATGAGTTTCTTGTTTGTTTGTTTGTTTTTGCAGTAATATTTTTTTTCTGTTCTGCCTTTTGTACTTTATACACCCCTCTTCTGCTTATTTGACAAAACGTAGACCTCTAATACAATGCCACAAGGTAGAAGCATCTGGAGAGAGACATTGTTATGGGAGAAAGTTGACTTTTCCAAACGTTTTGGCTCTTCATAGTGTTAAAATGTTATACAGGCAACTTGTTCTAGCAGAGAGACTATCAGATTTTAGTTACGTTTTTGTAATTCCATGCAGCCTTAATGAGGTTTCCAGGGCCTTTGGAGGAGAAAATAGCATCATTGGTCCTTCATGTATTTAATTGTTTCGTGGCAAATCTAATAAATAAGCTCTGATGTGGAGCTCAGTCACACCACCAGATTAAACCTGGATTAACACCGTGTCCAAGTTATAGTTATTTAAAAAATTTCAGCCGCTTCAAATATTGGCACGTTTAAGCATGTAGCTATTTCTGTTATTCCCTATATGTGACTTTTGAAGATCAAAATGCGTATGCCTTAATAAAATTTTGTGCTTTTTTTTGCAAATGTGTCTGTGTCTTAAAAAAATGGCAGTGAAAAAAGTTTGTTAGATTTATTTTCTAGGTAATGTTAATATATATATTTTTTTAGTTTTCCTCTGCTTAAAATTTTGATTTTGTTAAAAGCCGTTTTTATCCTTCTCTACCAGGGGTTCGATTAAATGTGGAAGGTTCTCTAGTTTCTTGTAAATTGCTGTGTAAATTGTCAAAGTGTACGTTTAATTAACATAACAACGTTTTAGTTTTCCATTTATCGTCGCGCGTAATGAAAAACCCAAAACAATGAGTCTCGCAACAGAACCTTTACTCAAACACTCAGACGTACTGTAAACGGGGATCGCTTCTGTGAAAACAACATCTTTGGTTTAGTTATGTCGTCCAGACTGAAATCAGGTTGACTTCAAATAATTCCTCAGCATATCTTCCTCATGACCGTCCCTTTAGAGTTCATAAGAGGTCAAATCGTTTCTGAAACGTCATTGTTTCTTTCTAAGAAGTAAGTGTTACATATATAGACATATTTTGTCTTGTTTCTTTTAAAAGTATGCATAAAAGTATTATATCTTGGTTGGTCTGCTTCATATGGTGTCAAACTGTTTCTTTTGTCATTTTGTGAATAACTGGATGTTTGTTAGACTTTGTTTCCACCGGGAAGACTTTTCAAAGTTCTTGTTGAGTTCAGCACTGACGGTATTAGCACGGTCCAGAGGGGCAGATTATTTCAAGTAAGCATTATTTTCCTTCTTTTGAATCAGCTGTGTGAGTTTCGAGGCTGTATCTTATCTGTCTTGAGGTTTTCTTTTAAAATGTCACCTGGTTGGACACATAGCAGGAAGACTTGGATTTATGACGCGTCCTCAAATCTAACTGATTTTGAAGGTTATGCCTTTTGGACTCTGAGCTGATTTATATGCACGAAAGTCAGTCCTTGGCTTCTTAAATGAAACATTTATTGATCCCACAGATTTTATGGATGGTTTTAAAAACCCATGTGCGTCTAATTTAAGAGACCCAGTCAGATTTGAACTTGTGTGTAAATTCCTTCTTCTGTTTTCTGTTTTTCTCTTCTTTTTTTCTTTTTTTTTTACTGATTCTGTCCATTACTGGGAAGGATGCTGACTGCAACTCACTTCGAACTTGTGGATCGAAAAATCAGAATGTGAGAGAATGAAATAAATTAATGCTTCATCTTCACTTTCGCTTTGTGCTCTGTCCGTTTCTGTAGTTTCGACTCTTCCTTTACAGTTTGTTTCGACATAAAATGATAACAGGCTCCGTTTAGTCTGCATGTGGTAGAAGATGGAGGAGGCAAAAGGAAACAAGAGGCTAAAGTCTGCAAGGAAAGGTAAGTGGCATTAGGCATTTGTGGATTATCTCTGGGAATTTTAAAGATTTATTTGAGGCTTTCCTTTTGTAGAGCGAACTGATAAATCAAGAAACTAATTCAGCAATTTTTGAAAAGTAGAATTTAAGGCACAACTACAAACTCTTTATTTTTTACATCCTCACATATTTACATAAATCTGTAACTGGTACTTTTTTTGTTGACTCCTTTCTCCTCTTTCATTAATCTAAGTAAATATTTGACCGCAGATCAAATAAATTGATTGCTTTCCAACTTGTAAGAACAAAGGACACAATTTGTCTCTAATTATTGAAGCTGAATGTCAGCAGTTTTAATATGTGTGTGTGTGTAGTCACTGTCCTGTTGGAAGAACCGGTTTGGAGCTTGTTTCAGTCATTTGACCCAAACCGTCGCCTTCAGAGGACAATAAATTGGTTAAACCCAGGATTCTCAAACTGCAGGTATGACTGGCAGAACTTCAGTACTGAAAATGGAAAAAAAAAAAAAAAGGGGTCAAATTAATTGTGATGTAGAGCTAATGAGCTCCAACAGCTGAACATGTGGGTAATCCAAGCCCACTGAATGCTGCTTCGTCAAAATCCAATGAAAATAGAAGTGCGCAGTACAAGCTGTACCAGATGATTCCTGACCAGGAGCAGGAGTTTGCTGCAAACTATCTTAGCTGTTCTCCAGTTGTATATTTGAAAACCGGTGGGATTTGCTAACTGATGTTCTTGGTGACGAGGCCATCTTTCATTATTACTACAACCTAATAATATATTTCTTTCTTTCTGGGGCTGTCAAACCCTGTAACATTATGTTCACTAAATGAGATTACAGTGGACCGTATTAGGGAGGGTTACGATCCAAAGCCACCCATGAATACTTAAAAAAGATCCTCATATCTGTCCGAAGACCAAATATACCTTTATGTGCATTAATACAGTCCTTCCTACTTCCACTCTTAGGGGTAAAGCCAAGGAAAATGAATGAAATGTTTAATTTACAGATCACCAAAGTGGAAATAATCGTTGTTTTTTTATATATATATATATTAGCAATCACTAAGTCTTTTTTTTTTGTAAGGCAGCCATATTGGATTTTGAGCTCTGAGTTGGTCCGACATATCCAGCTTTCCCATTTGGAAGTCCAGCTTGTCTAGTTCTTAATAAGTATAAATGGCGGTGGCTGTAAATGAAGATGGAATAATAAAGAAGGATTACTTTCCCAATTCCTTTTTATTTCACATCAAATCAGCAGCAAGATTTTCAAAACCTGAACTCAGTTTGTGGTTTTTTGTTTTGTTTTTGTTTTTTTTGCTTTTTTCAACAGAAAACTCATCCAAAACATATCAGAACTGGTTTTGGTATGGATAAAACATCAAGCTTCTGGAATGACTGCAACCTCAGCTCTATTAAAACTTTTATGAACACCAGCGCCGCATGTACCTAAGCATAATATTGTATCCTCTCCTCTGGTTTCCTCCATTCGCTCTCTATCTTCTTCCACATGCAGACTAAACGGTGCCTGTTATCTTGTGCAAGTGGTTTATTTTCCTCTCCGCCTACTTCAGGGACACGATTGCATACCGGAGGCCTCTTCTTCTTTTTCTTTTTTTTTTTTTTATCTGAACCTGTGTCCTTCAGAAAGGCCTCGCCTCACACCAGCTCTTCAGCTCACAGACACACACCGACTCCTGCTGCGCCGTCCGCCAGGAAGCCGTCTGACTGTTTGCCGCTGTCCCGGTTTCTAGGTGCGCAAACAGATTAATGACACAAGAGACGGCCTCCGCAAACACACACACATTCGTAATGGATGTTTGGTAGACGCTCACCGAACCAGAAAATGTGGTGCAACAGACCTGACTTTGACCCTCACCTGGCGCTCGACCTCCCGGCTCTGAGTTCCAGGTGAATGTGTTTCTTTCTGTTTTCTCGCGCGAGTTCCCGACGGTCTGTAAACGTAACACGCCTTTGGCCCTCACATATGGCAACGCTCCCCCACCCCCCTCAGTCTGTGTGCATGCTTGCTGCAGAGACTTCTGCTTTCTCCATCTACAGTCCTAATAAAAGCCAGCGGAGTGAAGCAGAGGGGATGAACAGAGCGACCGGGAGGAGGAAGAGATACGGCTGCATGAGTCGCTGATTTATGTGATGGAGAGAGATAGGTAGAAAAGTGGAGACACACCACACTGAGCAGCAAACATCATTTTATCATCGCTGCTGAAACTCACATCCCGCTGAATTTAACTTTGTGTTAGTCTGCAAAAAAATAAAAAAAAAAACATCTGAAGATAAATATTTACCTACATGAAAAATGTTCTGACTTTTATCCCTGAAGCTTTTGAAAATGACTTTTCTTTGTCATTTGGTGCCACGTTTTAAAGCGTGTCTGCATTCATTTTTAACCAAAGGACTGTTTTTTTTTTATTGTGAAATGTGAATCTTTTCATGTTAAAACAAGAATTTGAGAGCCGGGAGGAAATGATCAGGTTTACTGAACTCATTTTAACCACCCGATGCCGAGGACTGATTAAAAGAAAAAACGTTACAACAAAAAGATTTCCAACAGATTCATGAATTTGACCTAGTTTATTTTAATAATAAAATGGATGAGACTTTATTAAGATGTTCTCTATTAAGATGCACACTTCACCAAGTCAAATATTTAGCCTTCATCCTCTCATACCAATTGATGCTAATTTCTGGGTTTATTTACATGTAGCTTGACTTGCTGATTTAGATTTGCTTTCTAGGAATTATGAAAAATATATGTGTTTATTTAACAATTACATTGTAACAAACCTGGAGCATAACTTTATACTCCAAACCAAACTACACTTTTCCGCTTAAATGCTTTTAACAAACAGACAAATAAGAAAATAATCCGACTTTTCAGTGTTTGACAAAATGATTATCAGTCAGAGAGGATTAAATTTTTCTGCCCTAGCATTAAAATTATTCTACAGACTATTCATTGTGTGAAAAGTAAGGAGAACGCCTTAAGGTGTCTTTCAACGTTGCTGCTCAGAAGAATGTTTTTTGCCGATACTCCACAGGACTAACCCAGTGAAAATCCATGTCTTTAGAGGGGCGATTTTGCCTGCTGCTGTATTTTACATTGAACTCGGATGGAACTGCTGTACAGCGTGTGGGATGTGATGCACAGAATTGCTGCCAAACAGAAGTTGTGTTTGTTTTATCCTGCTGGGAGCACCATATGGGAGGAGCTTCCCGCTGCTCTGAGTTATTGCACATTGGAAACTTTGCAGTGGCTGAAACTTGGCTTTTAATTATCCAGATCCAGTAAAAAGAAAAAAAGAACTGTAACAATCCTGGTTTTTTCTATTTAGACACACAAAAACTCATGCCTTTCTTTACAGAGTCAAGATTACAACAGATAGAGAGGCGCTTGGCGTGTCGTCTTTTCAAACTTGTTTTGAGGTGGTTTCAATCATCACATCAAACATGGACTGGTGATGGAGGGGAAGCCAAACAAACAACTCACAGCACAATGATTTAAAATGATGATTGATTATTACGGCCGTGGTTTGGTTTGGTAATCAATGTTTTCTAAAGTAAATCAATTGCTCCAGTCGTGGGTGAGTGAACCGAAGAGAACGGGAAGGAGGAAGCTCTTTAAGGGGAAATAAGAACAACATCAACGGAGTCAGACTGCTAAAATAAGCTGCTAGCCGCCGACAGACCAAACATCCTCCAGCACTGATGACATTTTCCCTTTCTGTCGTTCCAGTTCTGTCACTTTTCTGTTTTTGAACCACAAAGCGACGGAGGCCAGACGGATTCAGGCTCACTGATGTGGGCAGAGAAACTCACCTTTAAACCTTCTGCTGGCAGGTTTTCAGTCCGAGCTGCCGGAAATTTAGATTGACTTCGAATCGGGCTCATCTGGTAAGTTTTCACCTTCTGCAGACAGGGACGGATTAGGAAGCAACCGGCTTTGTGAAAGTCCAACAGAAACACAACAACCGTAAAACCACGCCAGGAATAATTTGTATTTTTTCACTGAAAGGTTCCAAGTTGTCAGATGCCCTTAATGTGTTTTCTTTTCTTTTTCTTTTGCTTTGAATTGATATGTTTCTGCTCATTTGAATCAAATTTATGTAGCATTTTTAGAAGAAAAATAGTTTCCTTTGACTGTAATCTGAATTTTATTTGTTACTTTGTGTCTTTTTCTTACATTATGTTTCACCAAGGAACTTTGCGTACAAGTCATTTTGCATCTAGAGTGCCAGACCTTTTTTTTTTTTTTTTTTTTTTTCGGTGTCCCTGGAAAAGATGAGTTAAAAAGCTTTAAAATAAATTCATATTTTACTGCAGTAGAATAACTTCCAACTGAGAAATTTAGAATAATCCACTGTGTGTAATTAGAGTGCAGCACTTAATCTTCCTTAACATTTCAGGAGCTCGGTGCAAACAGAAAGTGAGATCATTACAGCGTTTCTCTAAATCCTTCGGAGTCTTGTGTTTTTCACTGGTGCTCCTCTGCTCACGTCACCCTGAGACGACCGTGGAAGACGTTTTCTGGCTCAAAGGCCGAATAACGTGGCTCATTTTCACCTTAGAGGCAGAACAGATTCAGATCTCAGAGCTCGTGGTATTTCTAGAGGTTCTCAGGGCTCTTTGGAGGGGAAACAGGCCCACAGCATCACAGGTCATCCACCGTACTTAACAGGGCTTCCACATATCATGTCTGTTAGCTGCTAGCTCAGTCTTAGCCTCAGGTTTACATCTTTTATGGTAAGGAAAGCTTTATTATAGTATTTATTCCCTGAGAAATTAAAAGTCACAGATTACTAATTAGTTCTTAGAAACTGACTATATTGAGGTAAAGTAAAAAGAAAAGTACTTCAGATAGAGTTTGACTTTTTTCCTTCACGGACTAAATGCAGCCAGATTTATCTAAAGCTTTCAGCTTGAGATTAGTTTAGCACAATAAAAGTCCGTGTTTTAAGGGTTTTTACTGATTTTTACAAATGTGAACAGAAGCATTTTCCTCAGTTGGCACTTTAGGTCTTGTTTTTGGTGTGTTTTTATGTCTTTGCACATTTATTATGTATTGATTTAAAGATTTTTTTGTGTATTTTTGTTTTTAGTGTCTTTCATTTTGCTATAAATGATCTATATGAACATGTCTCACTGTTACTCCTGTGCATTTTGTCTCTTTCTGGGATACAAGTGATATTTCTTGGCTGTCAGGCCCTTTGACCTCTTCACTCTTTCCTTGCAGCTCACTTGTGTGATGTCAATAAACGCTGACAAGAAAATGGACTTACCTGTAAAATATGAGAGCCACATATTGTAGAGATAAAACAATGTGACAATATAGCAACAGTATGTGTCAAATAAAGAAGAAATGTTGCCATTTCTTCTGTCAGCGAGATGGGAGTAACAGAAAATGTATCATTTTAATGAACACCAAGTTCTGGAGAACCATTAGAGATTTGTTTTGGAAAAATGATGTGGATGGGGAGAAAGAGCTGGACGGAGTTTAGATTCAGAAGTAACTACAGATGCACAAATCATGGGTCTTTTTTTTTTTATTCAAGGTCTGACCTAATAGTTCAGATTTTCACTTATTCTGATTTCAGATGCTTGTATTTCAACAAAATTTAAAGCTAAAGTTGACCAGTCGGGCAGACAACGTCCTTCTGAGATAAACAATAAATTATCGTGTGATACAAACACTAAATACCAAAATCAAGAGATGCGCTGATTAAGCTTTCTATGGCCGATAAAGTTATTTGTTATTTTCTTTGAGGTCTGATCTGCTGATTCACAATTTTTATTCCAAGGACTCTGGCACATTAAAGAGGAAAAAGTGTTTAAATACACCCAGAGCTAAAATGAACATAGCAGTAAAAACATATTTGCGTTCAACTGCCAACTTTCTCCTATTCTTTGAAGCGCCCCTTGGACCACTGCCACCCTGGGTGGAGAGCCACATCACCTGTAACAAAATATCAAGTAATAATTGATAGTGTAAGCCTGGTAATTTTTTTTATTTTCAATTGTAGAGGGGGAGTAACGAAAAATGCTGATACTTCCGGTCTGTACTTGATTAACTGTAACCCTGCTGCAGCTGCGCAGCATCTCACAGGTGAGTCTCATTAAGCGGCCCGCCAGCAGCTAACTGGAGCGGTCGTTTCTTTATTAGGAGAAATTTGATAACTTAAAAAAAAAGTTCTGGTCTCCTCCTCCTCCTCTGCATCCTTATTCACCACTTTCCCCTCGTGTCTCTCTGTCGTGGTGGACAGACTGAGAGCAGAGGACAGCTGTGGAGGAAAGCCCAGGCTCGAGCGCTGTTGTTTCCTCTCCACTCCCTCTTCTTGTGTCTGCAGCTCCCAGAACTTCTCGCTCCGTTTTGCGTGCGCGTCAAAACTTTTGGTCGAGCCGCCGTCTCCTCCTTCCCCCCCCCCCCCCCCCCCCCCCCCCCCCCCCCCCCCCCCCCCCCGCCCCCCCCCCCCCCCCCCCCGCCCCCCTCCCCGCCCCCCCCCCCTCCCCTGCCGCCGC